>PVJI01006814.1:0-83188 GCA_004026765.1 Micronycteris hirsuta | reverse complement strand
CTTGTTTCTATTTCATCTCCATGGAGACTTTTATTTTTCCTGGCTGTGCCGGAGGCAGCGCGTGCTGGGGGATGACACAGCCTTGGCCCAGCCCTCCTTTCAGGTTGGAAAACTTACTCAGAAAGCTCCAGCCTGTGTGCTGAAGTCCCCAGCGCTGGGACATTAGGAAACTCATAAATACAGATCTTGAGAAGCCAGCGGATTAAACAAATGCTAGCTTCTCAAGGCCATGCTCTTTCAGCAGAAGAGAGACACAATGTAAACAAAGAGCGGGAAGGTGAACATGAAATTTGAGAACAAATAGAGAATACAAAAGGATTCATGGCAGACTACGGTAGGGGGAGAGGGAGAAAAGCAAGGATGCAAGGCCCCAGACAAGAGAAAGACTGCAGAGACAAAAGTCAATAGATCATTTAAAAGCTGTGAGTCATTTGCTTCCCGATGCAAGGAGGCTGGTGACAGAGCAATCAAGCCAATTTAACAAACACGAATTAACGGTAGGATGGGACCAGGAAGAGTGGGTGGGAGAAGAGGCTGGAATGGAAGTAGGTTGTGGACTGTGGGAATGAAAAAGCTCAGGAAGAAAGAGTAATTGTATACTTCATGTTGTGCTAGTTTTTCTATATATTTAATAGTAGTGAGTTTTTATAGTAAATCACTGAGGCAGGCAATGCCATCCTCACTATAGATGAGGAAACCAAGACTTGGGGGCTAAGTCACTTTTCCAATCATACAGTTAGTAAATGCCAAATTAGGTTTATCTGATTCCAAAATCTATGTCCTATTCTCAACCTCATTCTATCACTCAGTACATTGTGATAGACTCTGAAAATGGGAAAAGAACAAAGACTATAAAGCATGTTTTAACTTATTTTTATTTTTTAAATCCTCAGCCAAGGATATGTTCATTGATTGGAGAGAGAGAGAGAGAGGGAGGGAGAGAGAGAGAAAGAGACACGTCCATGCGAGAGAGAAAAATGGATCAGTTGCCCCCTGTACCCGCCCCAAATAGGAATTGAACCTGCAAGCTAGGTATGTGCCCTGACCAGGGATCAAATCCACAACGTTTTGCTGTGCAGAATGACACTCGAGCCAACTGAGCCACCCAGCCAGGGCTGTGTTTTAACTTTTTAAAAAGTGTTCTGGGCTAATAAGGATAGAAAGGCATGTAAACACTGGGCGAAGTCACAGGACAGAATGAGATATGTGCTTGAGTCACTGTAAACAATGTGCTGAGGGTCACAGATAAAAGAGCATTTCATTGACATTCTTGAAAGGAACAGGAAGTGCTATCTAGGAATGTGACATTAATGGATCTTGGATGAAGTTTAATAAGTGAAGAATTAAAGGAAGACTATTATACAGGAGGAAGGGGAAGAAATTATCACACACAGATATGGACATGAGATTGGAAAGAATTTCTTGCAGTCAGACCACAGAAACCCTTGAATACAAACCTAGGCAGTTTGGACTTCGTACTGAACACCGCCATGGGGGTCCAGAGAAGAAATGTCTGTTGCACAGATGCTGAGGGCAAAGCGCTGCCTCAGAAATAGAACACAGTTTACTTTACGAAGGTGTCGTAAGGTGGAGGAACTATAGAAAAACCTTTGACTCCAAATTCCCATTTCTTCCTCATCATTAACTAGAAGGTCTGGAACTTTCTTCTTTTGTATTTTTTTTAAAGATTTTTTAAAATTTATTTATTTTCAGAGAGAGGAGAAGGGAGGGAGAAAGAGCAATGTATGGTTGCCTCTCACATGGCCCTCACTGGGGACCTGGCCCGCAACCCAGGCATGTGCCCCGAATGGGAATTGAACCAGGACCCTCTGCTTCCCAGCCCGCGTTCAATCCACTGAGCTACACCAGCCAGGCTCTTCTTTTGTATTTAAAGTTTGTAAGAAGTAACCTAAGGACACAACCCAGAAGAAATGTTATAAGGCTCTCTGTCTTTACTTACCTGAGATGAATAATGTGAGACGGTAACTTACAGGCTAGACGAGAAGAGGATCAGCTCTCTGGCAACATGGCTAACAGCAGAGAAGAGGCTCTGGCTACAATGAATCGGGCTCAGAATTATGACTCTTGTCCCTTGGAAGCCTTTCAGGGGTCAAGACAGAGATCCCAGTCCTAGAAAAACTGGGATGCCAGACAGGTACTTAAGTATAAAATGCAGGCCTTAAAGCCAGACTTTAGAACCTAGGGCACAACTTGAACTAGGATCCATGGTTTGACTTTTCTGATAATGGACTGCCAGGCCTTGATATTATTTCCCTTCTCAAGGGGCCACACTCATTATGAAGAATGTGGTTAGGTTACATCCAAAGGCAAAAGAGAATAACTCCAGTTTTAGGGTCAGATGACCAGGAGAACAGAAAATTAGGCTGTACACAAAGGTGTATTCCAAGGACACATCTTTGGAATGTATCCTAGGCTGTACCAAGGATATTAGAAAGTAATGAATCTGGAATATCAAAAGCAGAAATATAGAGAATGAGAAGAAATTCCACAAGCTAGAATATCAAAAGCAGAAATATAGAGAATGAGAAGAAATTCCATAAGCTATACCTGGAGAAGTGAAGAGTCTAGGGAGTCCCTAGATTTGAGAAAAAGGGCCATGAGTGTCAGGTCTTCTAACAGAAATTTCTAGTGTTTCAAAAAAGAAAACCATACTGGTTTGCAGGGTAGGAGGTCAAAGTTTGGAAATAGAGAAATAAGCTTGTTCTCAGGGCTGCTTAATTCCAACATTTTCTATTCCTCACTGCCTTTCCTTATAGTATAATAAAATGCAGCATTTGACAGTAAATAGAAGCAGGTTTGATTACCAGCTTTGCTTCTTACTTCGTGGGTTACAATGATCTAGTTCCTTAATGTGTGAAATGGAAATGAAAATGCTCACCTCGTAAACTGGTTGAAAGCATTCTAATGACACAATCTACCCGAAACCCAAATGTTAACAGAGATAAGCAGCCTGTGACAGTGAGACTCTAAAGGGAAACCTACCTGATCATGTTCATGCCCTTGCAGAATTCTCTCCCTTGGTTGTGAGCTGGCTTATCAACTCACTTCCACTCAAGAGAATGTGGCGAAGTGATGGAATATTATTTCCTTGATTCAGTTACAGAAGATTGACTTTCGTTTTGTTAACAGAGTCTCTCCCTTCATGACTTTGCTGGAGTAAGCTTCCATACGAAGAGGCTCATGGGGCAAAAAGCCAAGGGCAACCTCCCGTGAATAGCCAGCAAGAATCTTAGGCCACTACTCTGTCAGCATGCAAAGAACGGAATTATACCAGTAACCGATGAGCATGGAAGAAGAGCCATGCTTCCTTGGCCAAGCCTTCAGAGGGGACCCAGCCCTCACCAGCCCCTCGACTGCAGCCTGCGATCACTAATGTTGCATGTCCACTTGGCTTGGTGCCTAGTCGTCTAGAGAAACACTAGTCTACAGGTTTCTGGGAAAGTATGTTTCTAGATATGATTAACATTTAAACTAGTAGACGTTGAGTCAAAATTCATGTTTAAATAAATAGACTGAGTAAAGCCTGTTACCCTCTATAATGTGGTGGGCCTCATTCAATTACCTGAGGGCCTTAACTGAGCAAAGACTGAAGTTCCCCCCAAAAGACGAGACAGCAAATAGAAAACTTGCTTAAGTTTGCAGCCTGTTGCTCTGTGAAACTGGATTCAAGATGGCAACTCTTTCACGAATTCCAGCCTGCCAGATTTCAGACTTGTCAGCTCACACATTTGTGTGAGACAATGCCTTAAAATAAATCTCCCTCGCTCTCCCCACCCTACCTCTCTCTGAATATGAGAAGCCTTGAAGCAGAAAACCCAGCTAAGTTATGTCTGGGCTCCCAACCCATAAAAATGATGAAATAATAAAAATGAGTTGTTTTAAGTCCCTAAATTTGCAGCAATTGGTTATGCAGAAACCACCCAATAAAAGATCTTTAAATCTTGATTCACCATACAAATCCCATGTCTCATGGATACGTTTGTAAAATCTAATAAAAATAAATATCAGACTTAGGATCTCAAATGTTGTCCTCTGATCTTGGGGAGCAAAGTTCATTGGAAGAAACATAATCAGACCTGACATGCAGAAAACACTTTGTTGGCCGAGTGGGAGGATGCATGACGTGTCCTAAGGCTCCTGGGGAGCTAGATAGCTGCCCAGGCTGTAGAGGAAGAGAAGGTAGAGCGGAGAGAGATTTAGAAGGTCCATTTGGCAGAATTACTCCTCATTGAAGGAAGGATGGAAGACAGATGGAAAGAAACCATTGAAAATACAGGACAAAATTCTACAATGGGCCATGACCCACTGACTCTACCCCACGTCAAATTGTCATAACTCTTTCGTTAATTGCTGCTAAAGCCTCCTCACCAGACTCTCTTTATTCTTAACTCTCCTCAACAACATTTTTATATTCCAGATTTATTTTAAAAAGTAATTCTGATTGAACTGCTATTCTACTTAAAATCCCTCAATGCTTTCCACTGCCTTCAGGAAAAAGAAAAACACATTTACACGGCCTGCAAGGGCCTACAGTAGTGTCTGCTTATTTCTCTAGTCTTATTGTAGCTCACTTTCCTCATCAAATATTAAATTGTTTTAAAATATTTTTAAAAACTGGTGCCAGGACTTTCTAAACAATTGAATACCCACATTAAACTCTGCTGCTTTTCCAAACTCTATTTTCAAAGGTAGTGAAAGGATCATTATATTGTTGTAAGGATAAATATATAGATCAATAGAACAGAATAGATATTACAGAAATAGTCAACTGGCTTTATATGAGAAATATATATTTTTAACAAATTGTGTTAGAAAAACTGGATATTTATAGAGAAAAGTAATAGTTGACTTTTAACTCATACTATTCACAAAAATGAACTCAAAATGGGTCAAAGACTTTACATGTCAAAACTAAAATTATAGAACAAAACACAGGAGAAAATATTCACAACTTTAGAATAGGCCAAGGTTCCTTGGGCCTGACCCCAAAATAACTAACCACAAAGACAAAAATAAGTAATACATTGAATTTTATTAAAATTACAAGTATCTGCTCTTTGAAAGAAACCATTAAGGAAATGAAAAAAATAAGCCACTCTCTGGGAATAAAAAATTTGCATTGCCTATATCTCCTGAAAGACTTGCATCAAGAATATATAAATAACTCTTACAACTCAATAATAAAAGCCTAACAACCCAAAGTATTTCAACAGACAATAGATGAAAATACAGGAATAACCAATAAGCATAACCAAAGACACACAACATTGCCAGTCACCAGGGAAACACAAGTTAAAGTCTCAAAGAGACCACCGAACATCCACTGGAAAAGCTAGGATTAAAAGACTGATAATGGTAAGTACTGGTGGAGCAGCTAGAACTTTGGGAGTAAAAGATGGCACCACTATTCTAAAAATGGTTTGGAAGCTTCTTATAAAGTAAAACATACATTGAAATATGATCTACCAATTCCGTTTCTAGGTATTTACCCAAGAGAAGTAAAAACAAATATTCACACTAAGACTTGTTCATAAATGTTTATAGCAACTTTATTCCTAATGGTCCCAAACTGAAATAACCCAAATGGTTATGAATATAAAAATACATAAACTAATTGCAGTAGATCTTTATGATGAATTCTATTGAACAATAAGAGGAGACAAAGAATAAGACATGCAAACAACACTAGTAAATCTCAAAAACATTATGCTGAGTGAAAGAAACCAGACAACGAGAGAACATGCTGTATGATTCCATTTGTAAGAAATTCTAGCACAGGCAAAATTACTCTATAATGACAGATTAGTGCTTGTCTGTGGCCAGAAATAGAAGGGAGTTGATTGCAAAGCGGCATGACGGAACTTCTAGGGATGATGTAGACACTCCATTTTTTCATTGAAGTGGTTACAGGTATGTGGGTATCCATCAAAGCGTATTGACTTGTATACTCAAAATGTAAATTATATCTTGATAAATTGATTTTAAATTTTTAATAGGAAGAATATTATAAAAGAATTCAGAAAAATTTATCAGAAACATAGGATGTAAGTTTCCAAATATTTGTAGGTATTCAATTAATATTTTTAGTTGATTGATTATATAAGATATATGTAAAGCCTTTAGCAAAGTGCTCACTACATGAAAGATACTTAATAATTTAAAGTGGGCAAAATTAGGTTTATAGTTTTGAGTACACAAAACACAGAGCAGACTAGAAGAATGTGTAAATGATGTAAACAGTCATAAACTGCATGTCTCTTTCCATACGAACAACTGTAAACCTACTTTTGCCAACCCCTGTATTTACACAACAAATCCTGGATAGGTCCCTTAATCTCTAGTGTCCAATAATTTCCACTTATCTTGAGATTGTAGATGCTTCAATGGAGGTGTTTCTCTTAGTTGGAAGCAAAGGCTGGGTAGAGGCACCTACTGGAAATACTAATGCAGTTGCTGAGGCAGAAAATTAAGCTCCTACACAAAGGTGAAGAGCACCAAGGCTCAAAGATGCAGGTAGTTAATAAGGCGCAATCTGGCTAATAAAATGGGCCAAAGAACAGCAATAACCTACTTAATGCAAAGCAACTTCCTAAAAGGAAAATCAGAGTATGGTAAAAGACCCCAAAAGGCTGATGCCAGTGATCTGAGCCTGGTCCACTTCAGCCCCATCCCCTTGAGAAGACCTGACAGGACTTTCTAAAGCTTCCTGCTCAGCTCCTACTTAATAGGTGAGGAACACCCACAGAGAGAAAATTACTTACTCATGGCTGCATAGGCATAGACTCAGAACTATTTCCAGACCACCTACATTTTCATTACTTTTGACACTCAAAGCACCCAAGAAAAAGACCTTCCAAATCAAACCAGTGAATCTGGGTTTTGCCTACTAGTCTGCATGGCTGTATCTGCTTGTTCACTACCAATGAAAATCAAACCATTTTAGACCTAGATTCAAAACCTCTGAAACTGGGCAGTTTCTGATTGGCTCAGTTTATGCTGGGAAACCTGTTCCTCTGACTTTGTGGTGAACTGAAATGTGGCCCCTTTTCAGGAATAGGGACATGGCTTCTTGGGGCTAAATACCGTATATGAAGACATGGCTCTGTACCTCAAGAGATTTCAGTCAACCCGTGGCCTCCCAAGGGTTACCGTAACACTTTGCTCATCGAGGGTTATATCTCTGAGTGCGTGCTCGTGAGCCAAGACGGAATTGGCCTGAGCTGGCTCCCAGCAGGGACTGTGGTTTTTAGGGTATCGATCTACTCCAGTGATTGAACTGCCTTCTTGTTTTGTGGTCATAGGTGTTACCCGGTTTTTTATGGTAAGCTGGTGTGATTAAAACCCAATTCTTGTATTTTGCTACAAATGCCAAACATTTATTTATAACCTTCAGAGAACCTGTTCACCTCCTCCTCCACCTTAACACGTCTAGCAGGCGCTATACATGGCTGAGGCCCACTCACGTGGCGGCGACAATTGTGTCCTTCCTCTGAATTTCACTGAGAGGACTACCCAAGTGATCTTTTGAGGACAAATAACTTATGCTTTTTGTTTGAAATTTAAAACACTGGACATTGCTACAATAGACGACAGCATAAGGCACCCTGGGAAAGTAAAAATAGTTCTGGATTAAGAGTCAGGACATGTCTGCAGGAGGCTGGGACAGGCGATCCCTAGTGTCAGAAGGGAAAGGAACTAAGCACCTGTCTTAGTCTGTTCTGTTAGCCATGACAAAACACCACAGACTGGGTGGCTTATAAACAACATAAATTTATTTCTCACCATTCTGGAGGCTGGAAGTCTGAGAGCAAGAGCACCAGTGTAATCAAGCTAGGGCCCTCTTCTGGGTTGCAGCCTTGTAGGCTGTAGCCTCACATTGCAGAAGGGGTGAGACAGCTCCCTCTGGCCTCTTTATGTGAACACTAATCTCGTCATGAGGACTCCACCCTCACGACCTAAGCACTTCCCAACGTTCCCTCCTCCTGTAAGCGCCATCTTGGGAGTTAGGATTTCATCACATGCATTTGGTGGCGGGGTGGGGGTGGGGCAAACGTTCAGACTAGAGTTGTCGTTTATTGTTTATTGAGTACTTGTTATATGTTTGATACTTATGATGTTCAATTACACTTAAAGCAACATAAGGACAGTCTTATATATGTTTTATTTACTTTTTATGCCAATGCTCATCATAGTACCCATCACATCTTAGTAGCTCAACAAATGTTTTTAGAAAAAAATGACTAAACAAAAGAAGTAATTTTTTTTTGAACCTTTATTTTTCAGATTGGGAAATTAGGCAGGTAATTTGCCCCATATTCACACAGCTATTGTGTAAAGAAGCTTAGGATCAAATTATGAATGATCTCTGATTCCAAAAGGTATCCTCCTCACTATGCCATGGGCTTTTAGTCAACCAATAGATAATTACTTAGACAAGTGCTAGTTTAGGGGAAGCTGGGTAGAACTGAATGGCGATGGAGGCAGGAGCATTAATCTGAGTTAAGTTTTAAAAAGGCAGTTCAAGCAGCTGTGTGGAGAACTGTAGCAGGGCATGTGGGGAAAGGGAGTCCATTTGAGAGGCTACACGGTAGTTTAGGCAGGAGTTTAATGTCTAGGGCGAGAGTGAGTATGTTAGACAAGGTAGAAAATGGATGAGTTTGAGGCCAGCTGTGCGATGAGTCCAGGAACTTGCTGATGGACTACACATAGGGCAGAAGGAAGAGAAGAACTGGGTATTATTTCAAGCTTTGGTTGCAAATACTGCACGGATGGTGATATGATTCTCTGGGTTGTGAAAGTCGGAAGGAAGAACAGCTTGGCGGGGTAAAGACTGAGGAGTTTCGTTTTGAACACGTCCTCTTTGATATGTAAGTTAGATAAGCAGGTAGAAATGTGGACTGCGCTATTGCTTAGGTGAGGCTGGAATTTTGGAAAGAGGTGAGGTGGAAGACATGCAGTTAGGACTCTATGACATCTACACAGAATTTGAGCTCTGGGCCCTTAACTTAGACCCCTTCAGAAAAATGGTACATGGTGGTCACACAACCACAGCATACTTGGCAAGAACATGTGCTATGTCCTCAAAGTGACTCGAGCTGATGATTGCTCCCCAGGTTTGGCAGAAAGATCGAAAGCAAAAACAGTTTTTACTGAGAATTCCCTCTGGCACAATATTAGATTTAAAAAATAGTAGAGTAGACTCAACTATAGACTTAGCCAGAATGAGAGTAGGCTCAACCACTACAAGGTTTAGAGAAATTACAATGAGTTTTTGGGTTAGTCAAAACATAATAATGATATCAGAAGTTCAGATACGAGCAGGCAGGTTTATGATGACGTATTCTTTTCTTTTTTTCTTTTCTACCCCAGAAAAGAAACATCCACACGCCACACCCTGGAGATTTGATGTACTGAACCTTCAGGCCCCCGGTATTCAGTTCCCACTGGAGAACTGGCCATATCATGTTGCAATGATTCCTCCAGGGCTGTCTTCCCTCCAAACTCTGGGCTTCCCGTGGGCAGGAATAAACCCTTCTTAGCCATTTCTGCAGCCTTGTAAAGTCTCTGAGCATTAAGCTGACTCAGTCATTGTGGTTTGATGAATCCAGTATTTGAGAAAGTTAATATTCAAAGTATCTAACAGGAAACTATGATACAAAAGTAATTCTTCTATAAAATTCTATTTCTATAAACAGCAAGGAGTCCTCATACTGGTGACATGTAAGATATATCAACTCCTACTTGTCCTGTCACCAATTTTGGCTTCAGTTTCAAAATTTCTTCTTATAGAAAAGGACTACATGTGTACAATATATAGCCAGAATGTTTAGTTTCTTTAAAACTAATTCTACAAAGTCCTTGCTCTTAGGCTACCTGCTTAGACTTGTTAGCTACTAGTTGTGACTAAATCAAGCCATTTTTCTTGACCTCCCTCTTTCAAGTCCAAGAGCAGAAGAGGACATTCTCTCCCCCAGATCTAGGGATTGCCTTATTTTATGTCCAGGATGATTGACATGTCATTCAGGAGAAATCTCAATGGATATATTACCAATATTAATTAATGTAATTTGTTGAACATATAAATGAGTTAGTTCAAGGTGTCATATACCTCTGAATTATTTTTCAACAAATGATTTCAAAAATTATTTTTAAAATATCGCCAAGGGCCCTACATCTCAACCTTAAGTTCATATAATGTATTCTAAATTTAGCCTGTTTGTATCTGTTTTCATTTTATTTGCTGTATACTTATTCATTTCCGTGTCTACTCCCAATCAAATGTGGACTTTAAGATGCCAGACACCTGCCCGACCTACACAGCAGGCCTGTGCTCTGTTGTGTACTCAAGCCTAGCACAATGCCAGACACCTAAAATGTGTTCAGTGAATATTTGTTGAGTGGACAAATTACCTCCAGTCCATAAAAATCTTAAAATCTGGATAGTATTATCTTTTCTTTTAAGTGGGGACCATTGAGTTTCAGAGAAGTGACATCTCTAAAACAGTGAAACTGAGATATGACTCCAAGTCTTGTCTTATTTTTCATTTTGGTATACCTGATTAGTCACACTGTACCCATCAAAACTTGGTGAATATTCAATGATTGCAAAATTGTATTTCTCTGACTATTTTTTAATTTATTTAATTAAATTAAATAATTTTTATTTAACTATTTAATTAAAATAATAAAATTAATTTAATTTATTTTATTTCTTTTCTTAAAACAATTTTTATTGCAATTCTTTCCACACCATTTAACCCCTGTATGCCCCTCCCCCTGCAATCACCACACTGTTGACCACGTCTGTGAGTCCTTTTTCCTTTTTGCTTGATCCTACAGTGATTAGACATAAAACCTTTTAGGGAAAAAAGGCATGCTTACTTTTTTAGAGTGCAAGACTTTGGGGCGTGGAGAAGAAATTTAAGCAATAGGTTGATGGTAGGTGATAGAAACAAGGAACACTGAAACAAGAAATATGAGAAGAAAAAATAGAACAGTCAGAACATTTAGGATACATTACTGTGGATACTACCTAACAAGCTGAAGGATATGGGATTTCCTGATGCTGATAGCTACTTTCCCTGGATGTGTAATGCAGTCTCGAAAAAGAGATTCTAGGCTTGCCTCCTCATAGCATTTTAGCCATAGACAAGAATGGTGTTTAAAAAGAAGATGTTAAATATTAGAAGACATTTCTATGGAGATCTGTCAGAAACACAGATTTAGGAGATGTGTCTTCCATTCAAGTTTATCAAGACCATTGGTACAACCCTGTCTTGATCAATGAACTCTAAGCTGAAATCAGGAGTTTTCTCAAATGTGCGCTCTGGAATATATTCCATATGCTATGTGATTTTAGAGACATTCTTTTTGGTGCCTCAGTTGTTACATGAGCAAAAGCAAGCCAACATAGAAAGAAAATTTCTGACTAAGAGCAAACTATGCTATCAAAATTAGGTCCTTGCCTATTACGAGCCTAAAACCTCAACAAATTGAAAGCAGATTGCATATGAACCATGTAATATAATGATGTCAAAGAGAGAATTTTTTTCTGAAAAGAATACACCAACATCTTCTTGTGACTATAAAGTTTAAAGCCAAGACGCAAATGGTGAATTTGGGTTTTATTTATCCTCAGAATACAGTTTGGCATATTTGTTCAAAAATATTTTTAAAATGTTGGTATGTCTGGCTAAAGGTGATTACTTCACTACTTAGCTATTTTCTTGAAACACAGGTTTTATGGACTTTTGGATCTAAAATTGTTTGATCTTACGATTTGGGTTCTTGTAGTTGGTGAAAAATGTTTTCACAGAGTAAATCAGGAAATCAAATATGGTGGATATTAAAGCAAAATACAAAGAGATGGCTAATGACACTTCTGTCCCCCTTTCCTCTGTTCTAGGTAAGAACATCAAGGTTCTGATTTCACCATCGATAGTATGGGCAGGATGTAGGGGTCTGAATGCTTGTACTTGCAAAAGTAAGACTGAAGAATTTGAATATCCCGCTTCATAGAAGACATAAACACATGGTGGGAACACAGTCATGCCAACGGATTATCTCCATGACAAGATGGGTTCTCCAGACCTACATTGGATCAAGAGGCAATTTAAATGTGAACAGTGAGAGACATAATTCCGAGGGCCTGGACAATTAAAATAAAATTCACCTTTGTGGATATGAATACTTAGCCATGCTTCTGTGAATCCAAATGTGAGTAGGTCCTTAATTGATTAGAATTTGCTGCCATGGCTAAAGGTAGACTTTTTCTGATCAATAAAGAGGTGACATAAAACCTTTTGCGATGGCAGTGTCATTCAGTTCTTACTACAAATGTCCTCATGATTTGAATTGATTAATCCAACATTCACCGTGGGCCCACTCTATACTTAACATTCTTCTAAGAGCTGAGAAGTCATAGATCAATATAGTACAGTCTCTGACCTCAAAGAACATTCAGTCTGAATGGAGAAACAGAAAGAGAACAGACGGCAAAGCGTTTGACCAATATGATGGTGGAGGTAAGAGTAGAATGTCAACGGGTCCAGAGGAGGAAGTTCTCTCCAAAGCCATGAGAAGAAGCTCTGGGAAGCTGGGAGGGGTCTGAGAGGAGCCTAGAGGGATGAATGAGTGTTGGCTAAAGAAAAAAAGGCCGGTGATCCCAAGTGAAGTAACAGCTACAGGTCCAGACTGTAGTAAGAGCATGGTACAGCGAGTCTGCCACAAGCAGCATGGGATGATAGAACGGTAGTCACGGGGAGGAGACCGCCTGAGCAGAGGCCAGGCCATGGATGTGCTCTTCGTCACTTCACCCTTGGTTCTCAGCATTCAGAAGAAGAGTTCTAGATCTTGGCTGAATATTGGAATAATCTGGGGACCTTTAAAATATAACCGATGTCTATACTCATCTCTGGATTTATTTTATTTAACTGGCCTGGAGTGAAGCATAGATATTCCAGAAAATAAATCCACATGTTCAAAACGGCAGAGCGCTGGAGGCCTGAGAAGCAGTGTTGGTTGGTCTGTCTCCCTCCCTCCCTTCCTTCCTTCCTCTCACCCTCCTTCCTTCCCGGACTTTCTCACACTATCAGAAGGTACTTTAGGTCATGGTAAAATATGGATTTTAGTCTAAGCATTATGGGAAGATTATAGAATGTTTTGAGCAGGGAAGTGATAAAAAAAGATTCCAGTTTTAATTGGGCTACTTGATTTCTTGTGTTTTTTGGCTAAGCTCTTTACCTTCCATTCAATCCCTCAATCTCCCTCCCCTCTGACATCTGTCGGTCTGTTCCATGTGTCCATGCTTCTGTTTATATTTTGTTTGTCAGTTTATGTTGTTCATTTGATTCTACACATAAGTGAGATAATATGGCATCTGTCTCCCTCTGACTGCCTTATTTTACTTAGAAAGTCACCAAGTCCATCCATGCTGTCGCTAAAGGTAAGATCTTCTTTCTTATGGCCATGTGGTATTCCACGGTGTAAATGTATCTCAGCACTTTTAGCCACTCTTCTACTGACAGGCATGTGGGTTGTTTCTAAACCCTGGCAATTGTAAATAACACTGCAATGAATGTAGAGGTACATATAACAATTGCTCAACATCTCTAATTCCCAGAGAGATGCAAATTAAAATTCCCATTTCCTTTCGACTAGTGGGTCTACTCCATTTCACACAGCAGTGACTGTGGCAGCCATACTTGCAATTCTTAGCTGAACTGCTGAAGTATGATAGCAAGTAAAATTTCCTTTCAAATTCTTACACGAGTTTGAGAGTTCTGATTTCACTGTTGGGAGCTTTTAAGCTCCTGTCGTATTATGTATCATCAGAATAATCTTAGGAAAAGATAAGAGGAAATATCACATCATGATATTATTTAGAGCAGAAGTTCCTTAAATTGAATATGAGGATGATCTGGGGATACCCACGTGAAGAAGGGGACTTTGGGTGGGATAAAGGCATCTGTGACTTGTCCTCCTGGAAAGGAGGAGGAAGCAATGAGGTGGAAGGGGGCTGGCCCTTAGACATGGCCCATTACATCTCTCGGCCTCAGCTAATTAAGTGACAATATTCTTTGCCTTATCCAGTATACAACGTTGTTTGAAGAATCAAAATCATTTTGTAAACCACTTCTTAAATCATACTTATTGATTGCAAAACAAGTACCAGGCACTGGGGGAGAAACCAAGATGCATAAGACTGACCTCTTCCCTGAGCAGTGGTCCAGTGGGGAAGCCAGACCTAATAAACACTGCCAGGTAGCATCAGGTGAAGTGAGAAGGAGGGAAGGAAACCCACCAGTAATTTGGATAATGAATCTGGAAGATCTTTTTAAACCACAACTGTTTTCCAGATTAAGAGACAGCTCTATGTCAAGTAGCCTTGACATGAATAGAATCTATAGACACTTTCTGTATTCTAAAATGGCGAAAGTCAGTTTCCTTGACAGGTTACAAGATATATGTATGTTACCTCTGGATGAATGAGACTCCTTCCCAGTAAAGCAATTTACAAAGACTCCACGAAGAGAAAGATCCTGAGAGGCTCACAGGCAGGTCTACTCTACTGATCTTTCCTTTTGAAATATTGCACTGCGAGAGACCATGGTTTCATTTGATTGAGAGCAGATCTGCAAATTTGCAAGCAAAAATAATAATTTTTAAAATACTCAGTCATCCTACTCAAACCACTGAGGTTGAAATGAAAATATCACATCTGTGTGTTTCAGACATGTTTCTTACCCAGAAGCCAGCGTCTCACTCCCTTCCCGTGGGCTCAGGGACAATCTGCTCCCAACAGCCTGAAATGACTTTTGTAATTTTTGCAAACTTGCAAAATAAATAAATAAATAAATAAAGACACCAAGCACTTAGCTTTGTGAGGAGAGAGACTGTGGCGAAAATTTTCACACATTTTTCTCTCTTTGCATAAATTCTCAGTGCTGCACTCTTCTAGGGCGATGTGGAAATTTGAGTTGAAAGTCTGGCTTTTTATTGGCTTGGGAATTCAAGCTAGATTACCTACCTTTATTTGGCTTTTAGCTTTAGTCCATTACAGGCACAATGTGTCTGTGAAACACTGTTTCAAGTACAACACCTTCCCAATCTGACCTTAACCTTTTGAAGGAAGAAGCCAATAGTTTATGCTTATTTGTGTTCTTCTCATTCTACCTGCAAAGTATCTATGTACCCATTACCAGTATGTAACAAAGTCAACTGGCTGATAGATTTTGTCCCAAGTGGTTCAAACAAGAGGCAATATCACCTAATTCAGTACTGGGTCAGATCCCCTCTAAAGTAAGCTGACTTGATAACTCCATATGCAAAATGAGAAAACTGAGGCTCCGCTACGTCTAGGGCCTTGTCCATGACCGACTATCTAGCTTGAGGCACAGGGTCTGGTTTCCTTTCTGGTCATCTTGTTTTCTTATCCAAATCTTAAACTTCATCGAGGACAAACATACTTCATTTGCTCATAGACCAATCTGATTCATTTCCCTTGCTTTTTCTTTCATTTTTTTATGTCTTTAGTACATATTTTCTGTACAAATCACATGCTAACTGATCATGCTGTGCTTCTGCAACCGTTTCTAGTATTGCTTTGATGTTATTCAACAACTTTTTAAGTGTTTAATTCTTATCTACCCCCTGAAAATAGGAATTATGTTTTTCTTTTTGTTTATCCTACAGAACCTTGCAAGATGCCTGGCACACAACAAATATTCAAAAGTATTTATTGCTTGGTATAGTCCTCTTTCTGCTACTGCATGCTAAAATGTAAGCATTCAGAATTCAGAATGGATCTCTGACATGGTGCTTCAGGGGCAAACTGAGGCCCAGAGAAACTGAGTGGCTTTCCACATCTCCCTCCGCCACCAGTAATAACATGTGAAGACTGGAATCTCCTCCTTTCCACTGTCAACCGAATGCTCTTTTTATTACTTTTTATTACCTCTGCTGGAAATTAACTAAGAGTAAAGAGCACTTGCAATTCTCCAGAGTCATTGTCTGTACCTTCTGTCTCATTAAATAAATCTGAGAGCTTTTTGATCAATGAATTTGTCATCAGGAATGCAGCTCTGACAACGCCCATCATAAAGCTAGAGGGAGCTGTCTGTGTCTCAAGACAACTCTTGGTGTCAGGGCGCTGATCTCCTCGCCTGTCTGGATGCTTAGAGGTGACTGATGGGCTCAACTAGAGGCTCATCATTAACTCCTGATGTTTTCGGGCAAGGCCTTCATTCTCTTTTTCAGTGACTCTGGTCCCCAGAACTGTCACACACAAGAGAGGCAAGAAGGGATGGAACAGTCAGAGCTGCGGACTCAGCAGCCAGTGGGCCATATGGAAATGTTTGGGGATTAGGAACAGGGCCACATGTGCTCAGCTCATTCTGGGTGAGGCATTTATCCCCCCGCAGTGAAGAGGAAATCACTTGCAGTGACTCACTTGGGAGGAAGTTAGCATGGCCTGAGTCAAACCAGCCCAACTCCATCACTTTCTGGAAGTGGGCATCTGTGACCACTCATGACCAATTAATGCACATACCAAGTACCACTTCTTCTAATAAAGCTGCTTTGGATGAATGGGAGAGAAGTTACCCTAAGTCAATAAAGAACAAAGAACTCCTCTGTCATAACTGACCACCTACTATGAGCTAGGTACTATGCATATTTACTTTATTTAATCCTAACAGCAACCTTATAAGTTAGGCATTATCCTCATGTTATATAGTTGGGAAATCTGAGGCTCATCAGGATAAGAATCTACATGGAAGCTTGAAAACAAAAAGTGGCAGGAATGGGATTTGAACTGAGTGAATCGCTTCTGCTTGAAAGCTCATGCTCTTCCAGTTCTGTTGAAATGGATGGATCAGTCTGTGATCAATCAGAGAAGCAGAACCACTAGGTGGTGTAAATATATGTATATAATAAGGAATTGGGTAGAGGGATTTACCCTCGCTCAGTTGTGCAGGTGGTTATATAGTTTCTGTAAGGCTGTTGTCTTTGGGTCTCATGATGGACCTTGAAGCCCACAAGGCAGACGATGCAGAGCGAAAATGAATGTGAAGCCAAGGTGAACCAGGGCAAGCTGGAAGCCATGAGCACAAGTTGGAACCCAAGAAATGCTGAAATCCATGCCAGTTCTCACTGCCTCTGACCTTGATGGTGTAGGTGTCCTGCAGGAAACACTGGCATCTTTCATCACAGAGCTAAACATACACACCTGGCCCAGGAGACAGGTAAGCTCAGGAAGGAAGCAGGGAACCCTGAAGGAATGGTCAGCCCAACTACTGTCTCATGCTGACAAGGCGAGCCAGCAATATAATACTGGCTCCCTTCAAATCTTGCATAAGAATCTCTGTTTGGCCCACACTGACCAGAAATATTCTGGAAAAGGAATTCTGGGAAACTTAGTTTAGCCTTGCCATATTAACACACTATAAAGCCACCATAATTGTGTATGTGTATGTGTGGTGACAGGGATCTGGGCCTAAATATCTTAACCAGACCACATTGGAATCCAATAAACTTGACCTCCTGGTAGCCGTTTCTGAATCCTGAAATAGGTCCTGAATCCTTTTTCTTTGTGTTACAACCTATTCCTTTGCTTCTCAACCCGGTTTTTCACTGGCCCTGACTCCTGTCTACTGCCTAGAGCATCACACTTAAAATGCCCTGTTACTCCTCTCGTACTAAATCTCATTTCTCCTAAGTCTCCGTGTGCTCTTACCTCTTGGATGACAGCTGCTTGGGGCTGTTATTGCTACTGTTGTTATTATTTTTATTGTTAGAGGGCTTTGCTTCCCCCAAGTCATTTATGACCAGCTTGGTATTAGGCTCTTTGGTTTCTCTTCCCACTGCACCAAACAGAGAGACCCTACAAGGAACAGAATGTAGTGCCACTCCGGGGGACCGATTTACACAGAGAGCACAAACCTCGCTTGTATCTCACAGAGGAACGAGCTTAAGATACAGCTTTTATAAACAGACACTTGGATCTCAGTGAGAGGATTTGAAAAGTCAAACATGCTGGGGCCATGACTATAAAAGTAAAGTTGCAAGGCTCAGGAACTTTCCAGAGACAGGCTTATTTCAAACATTGCTATCTCGTAGGTGTTATTCTTAGCAGCACACGGGTTCGTGTTGGCCCTCATTCCCACATCCAGCTGGGGTGGAGTCCCACAAGGGCTCCATTAGGCTGCTGGGCAGTTTATTACAACACAGTCCTGGATTCTCTTTGAGTCTTATCACGGCCGTGAACCTGGCCCCTTCCTCTCCCTAAGAGCCCTCATTCATTCTTTGTGGATGTGTTTATTCAATCAGTAAAAGTGCATCAGGTGCTTACACTGTGCCAGGTACTGTGTTGGGTCCAGAGAATACAAAGACAGATAAGACAGAGTTCCCGCCCTCAAGGATTTAGAAGTGAGATAGAGAGAATGTAATCTGACACACTTAATAATGTGTGAGGAAGGCTCTAGCAGAAGCCTGAACAAGGGAGCCATGGGGACGGGAAACAGGAAACGAGAAATTCTCTGGGGATTATGAGGGATGTAGTTCAGCCTTCACTGAGGAGGACAATTCCGCAAGACGGGGAGTTTCACTCCCAAAGCATAGCTGGGCATTTCACTCTTGGCATAAGATCCTCCTCCACTGCCTAGTGAACAGCATGTGAACTCCTCACTGAATATCCCTTTAATATGTAGAAACCCCAGCCTGCTTCCCTGACTTGCTCCCTCTACCTTCTCCCATGCACAGCTCCCCACTCAGGTTATGCAAAGCACTCACCATTCCTCACTTCAATCCTGTCTCAGTGCCTGGGTAAACCCACCTTCTCTTCCTACAGTGCCCTCCCTGCTCACCGCCCCTTGTCAGCCTTTCAAAATCTTACCCTCTCTAGACAGTCCCACTATTGGTTCTAAATGGAAAATAGCAGGAGACTGATGCTTGAAATTCAGTAAAAACTAAGTTTGTGTACAGTTGGTACTTAATACATGCTTTATGTATACACTTGAAGATGATAAGAAGCCATTCTAAAATTCAGGGACCCAGAATCTTCTGGAACTCTTCTCCTAGGTGAAAACCCTCATCCTCCTACCTTTCCTACTAAGTTTTCATGATTCCTTCAGAGTGGACACTGTCTTTCCATTACTGGAACCCCTCACCTTCCCAAATCTTCACACTTCAGTGTGAAAGGTGCCACCCCTGACATAGGATGTTGGGGCAGTAGCAAGTTTCTAGCAGCAAAGATAAAGACTGAATTGCTCCTGTGTCTCCTTAGAAGAAGAGGATTCAAGGAGAAGATGAAGGGAGGTAGACTTCTGTGCTTAGCGGATGGGCATGTGGACAAACGAAGGAGCACAATCATCTTTTGTTCAAAAATTAAAATAGGGGAAATGGGTCAAAGGTGCAGAGACCCCTCTCTCCTTGTCTGAGTCTCAAACCTTCCCCCTCTTTTACTTATCAGAGAAAGGTCTGCACTTTGGAGCTAGTAAATCTGCTTGGCAGGTAATCGCTACCCATCCACCAGCTGCTGCCTTGGCAAAAGGCACATCGCCATCGCCATGGCAACACACAGGCAGGCTGACGGAGAGCAGTCCTGGCTCTGGGCCAAGGTAATCCGATGGCACTGGGCTTTGTTAATAGAAAGAGAAAAGCAGGCCAGAGCTGCTTGCCTGTCTGTGCCACAGAGCAGGCTGGATGGGATCGGAGGGCAGGGCTAATTAAGCGGCGCAACCAGCTGTGGGCTGCCGCTTGCCAAATCCGACAAGTGGCCTGAGCTTCCTCCATCCCTAACCCTTGTCATCTTCCAAGGAGGCTGGGTCCTGGGGGATCAAGGGCCTTTTCTCAGTGATGTCATCTGAGTATTTGTAGAATGTTCTCTTTGTGGGAAAGTTCTCTGGCAAAGTAGAAGAAATTTGATTTTCCTTGAAGACCTTTCCTTGGCCTTTTGAATTTTCAAGGACAATTTTTCTAGAGTTTGGGGTTAGGCAGACAGTGGGGTGGTGGGGGGGATGGGTTGTTCATATTTTAGGCCACGCATTAGGCGTGTAATCTGAAGCAGCCTTCAGGGAAGAACATTAACATGCAAAATCTCTCATCAATTAAAAATTAAACAAGGCAAGAAGTATCTTCAATTAGGAAATACCGATTATCTTGGAGGGACCAGTGTTGAGGGAAAGGGAACTACCATGTTGAGTACCTAGCACCTGACAGATGGCTCATGTGTAAAAGTGCCTGCAAAGTAGGTTTCATTGTCACAGTGGTCCAGATGAAGAAACCAGATGTGCAGAGAGCTTGCCAAAGTCACACAGCTGACCTTGTAGCAATGTCTACTACATGGCCAAGCGGAGCTTAAAGCATAGATTGGTCCAAAGTGCACGTCCTTTACTCATTCCTCACTACAGTGACCACACCTACCTTCACAGTGTTACTGACATCCTGAAGGATATCTGGGTTTGTAGAAATAAGTAACCTGACAAAGGATTTATAAAAATTTATCAATACTGGCATCGCACAAATGTTACAAAGGTAAACAATAATTTACTTTTGCATGACCGTTGTTTAAGATAATAATTCCTACCTGAGTGTCTGTGTACTAGGAATTTTATGTACATTATTATTATGCTCCAAAATAGGGATTCTAACCTCATCTGATAGATGAAGCAACAAAGGCTTAGAGAGCCCGGGGAACAAGTGAAAATATGGCATGATAACAGGGATGATCCACTGGAGAAGCTGAGAAACTTGGAGGCTATATATATATCTGTAGCTTTGAAATTGCAACAAGCAGGTGCCTAGGGGCAGGGTTTCTGTGGTTAAGGAATGCAGACGGCTGTGAGGGAGGGCTGGCTTTTTGCCCCAGGAGCACTGTCCACATCCAGAAAACTTCCAGGACTGATCTCTGTGAAGTTGGCTAAGTTTTTCCCAAATAGAAATAGCACTTCCAGTTGGAAGGAAGTCAGAGAAGGCAGAGGAAAGAGGTCGTGACCAAGAGGGAATGGTATTCTAGTCCTTTTCAAGGCCTCTGCTTGAAGTATTTATAGCCAGAACCAACCATGCCAGAGCTGAGGGATGGAAGGGGAAGATTAGCATTCATCAGGTACCTCCGCCATGCCAGTCATTCTGTCTCCCTCCTTTCACTTAATGCGCATGCTTTTATTAGATATTATGTATATTATATTATGTGTATATAGTGTTCATACCATACTATATTAATGGATATGTTAATTAGATATTATACTCCCATGCCACAAATGACAAATCGGGTTGCAGAAAATGATAAACTGACTTACATTAAGGTTGCACTAGTCAAGAGAACACATTTGGGACTTCTAGGGGACCACATATAGACTCATACAGTTTCAAATTCAGGAAAGAGGCCCAGTTATGGATTAACCTGGGCACAGGGAGTCAGAAGTCAGATAAACAGGAGCCAGAAAAAGGTGCTGAGCAGCAAAGTGGAAAAGCCAATTGCCTACTTGCTTGAAGGTAAAACTCAGTTTGGGAACTGAAGATAACACAGTCAGGAACAAGGCAGAGATGCAGCAGGAGACAAGGAATGAAATCTGAAACGATTTGTGAACAAGACACCAAAGATCAGATTCTCACGACAGACTGGCACGGTGCAAGATTCTGAACACACTTTCAAACCAGTACTCTCACTTTCTCTTCTTCTCTGCCTTCCCTCCATTTGTCCTACTGACTCACAAAGTGGCAGGAAGTTGATACACCTCCCTGCCTGTCTCTGACTTATGTTGAAGCTGTTCCGGTATAGCATGACCGAGGAGCATGCCCTATCCTGGATTAAGGTCCTGGATAAAGTTTGGTTCATGCAGAAGCTTTTGCCACTCACTACTCTTCTGAAGATTGTGCTTTGTTGTTTCTCTAGAGCAAAAACAGTGTAAGGCACAAGTTAGGAAGTTGGTGTTTATGGGAGACCATTCTGCGTGGTGTGGGCCCAGCTCCCACTCAGACAGTGGAGAGCGACACGGGACCCATGTCCATGGACAGGTTCTCCCGTGGGGAATCAGGCCTGCATTGTACCTAGGCTGCTATGAGACTTGATTTTGCTAAAACTCCCTTACCCTGAATTGAGGCAGGAAGGGCTTACTACAACTTCCTAAAGTCCACGCTAAACATCCCAAGGATGAGTGTAACCAGTTCAACCACTTTTCCCTTTACATTTGCAAATATCCTTCTTCTTTGGTGTAATTAGCAACGTTCTTTCTTTTGTTATCTGTAAAAGGTAATCACCTACAGTAATTCTATGCATAGTCAATGAGGACCTTTGCATAGTAAATAAAAACCACCCTCAATGTAATGTGCCCAGAAAGACAATAAAAGGCTGTCAAGGAAAGGGCCAATATGCTCTCCTCTTGAGAGACTGGCCATGCCTTCCCTTTTCCTCCACAGACCTCAGTACTTAAATTTGTCTCGCCATGACAATGCGGATACAACCATGCCACCGCAGACACTGCAGGCTGGTGTCTGCCTTCGGTGTTTACTATTTTTCTGTTGCCCAGGCCTCCTCACTCTTCTGTTAAAGAGAGAGAAAAGAAAATGTCTAAACTGTAAAGAGAAACATCCTACGAGGGTCTTCCAACCTAGACTGAACTATTTACAGCCAGAACCAAGCAATGATCTTACCTTTATTATTCATACCCTTATAGAACGGATAGAATTCCCTCAGGACAGTTTCTCCAGCTTACATACGCTCTTGACATTGTTCTCTGAACTCCCCCGCCCAACGCACACACTAGGATCCAGGTGACAAAGCCTAAGTAATACTATTTTTGGCTGCTGTATTGGGAATTGGGACAATGCAATGAAAATGAAAGTGTGCAGCTATAGCTTCCACAGAGTGCATTATAGCTTAACTTTTATCTCACATCTAATAGCGACAAGACACCTGGATTCCAGTCCTGGTTTTTCTATCAGTAGTTCACTGTGTGGCTTGGAGTAAAACCTCTTCCTTCACCAGGAATCAATTTCCTCATCTATCAAATGGAAAGCTTTAATCATACTCTCAAAGCATCCTGGGATTGGGCTGTGAGGTTGCTTCTTTCTTTGCATCTGTCATTGAGTTTTCTGTGTAAGATGTAACTTGAGAAAAACTCTGTGTGAATCTGCACCCCAAGCTATCCTAAATATGGCAAAGCCAAGCCATTTCCTGTGAAGTTTCCTTGGAAGCCTAAAAAAGCAGAGCCTGTGACTTCTCAGCTAAGTACATTTTTTCCCCAGACCTACTTGAGGGAGGATGGGATGGGAACACTGCGTCAGACAGAATCAAAACGTACCACACAAGTGGAGCGCTCGGCTAATCCAAACAAAATGACGGGAGTGGATGGTCAGAGCCTGAACAATTTTAATGCAGGCATGAAGATAGGCCACACAGTTAGATCAGAATTTAAATAACCTCACATCACATGTTGCATTTTAAAGCCCCCCTCGCAAGCACTCAAAAAACTTCCAAATGTTTCATTTTGGGAAGCAGATGCCCCTGGAAATGAAGACCATTCCTTTATTGCATTCTCCTTTCTCCCTTTCTCAAAGTTAACTGCTTGCTCTCCAGGATGGGGAATTCTGGCAGATGGGGCTTCCTCTGCAAAGAGGGGAATAGTGACTTGGTAAGTGACATGTTCATGGGATAGACTGAGACAGAGTGTCCCAAGGACAGGACAGAAGAGGGACATGTTGGTCAGCAGCTCTCTGAGGTACCACCCAGTCTGCCAAAGCTCATGGACTATCTCCTTGATGCCAGACACAGTCCTAGGCATCAGGGATAAAGTGGTGAGTAAAACAGTGCAGTCCCTGCCTTCATGGAATTTTTTGTCTTTTAGAGCCAGAAGAAAGATTTCAATTACAGGTGAGGAAAGGAAATTGGTACCGCAATTCACTTATCCAGAGGGTGAGGTGAGACCATCAGTGGACAATGAGTTTGAAGATTAGAAGTGAATCTCTTGACATGAGGGAGAATGTAATATAGACAGACCACACTCTTCAGATCCAAGATAAAGAAGCTGAGAATATTGGAGGCTTGCTTCGTGTTGAGCAAACTGAGCAGTAAAAATCAGATGGTTCAGTTATAAAGGACTCTGTTGGATAGAAGAGTGGACAGACAAGAAAGACTTCTTCCTCGTTTTGTGTTTTATTCTGCCAAACAAGATATTCTTGAATCGTAAAGTCATGTACTTTTCAATATTTTTCTTTTGATGTATTCATATTTATCCCCTTCCTTTTCCTTAGTTATTCATTGTTATTCTTCTCCATACACACCATTCAAATGACTGCAAAAATACTTGTTCTTCTCCTAAAATGTGTTCTAAGTAACTTAGTTATTATACGTTTACAGGTAATGTAGCTCTAGGTACCACGTTTATGAAGAAACTCATACAGAGACAAGAATGGTGCACCAGGAAAAGGTTGGGATGATAGTGAAGCGGAACAGCTGCCTTCAAATGGCTGATGGGATAAAATGCAAATAAGGGATAAGAATGTGAATTTCAGGAGAAAGCTATTGACTCAGTCTGATGTAGAATGTTTATGTAGAAAGACATGCAACACTGCCATGCGTTTCCTTAGGAGGTATTACGCTTATACAAAAACCTAGGCTGAGGAATAATGTGATATATGGCCCCTGCAGTGGACACTGGGAGGGGCTCCCTAGACCTCCCTTCAGTGAAGAACATGTAGCCCCAGCCTCAAGCCCTTTCGGGGGCTGCTTCTATTCTAGACAGCCACCTCACCCAAAGTCATGCCTTTTCTCGAGACAATGAGGATTCAATGACTGATCAATGTGGCAATAAGGGACCTGATTCAACGTTAAATAATTTTGGAGGGCTGGTCTAGCTCCAGCCCTTCCCATGGGATAAGGTGAAGATTTTGACTACATTCTAGGTTGACTCCTTCATCTTCCTAAACCTACCTATTCCCTTTCCTATCAACAGGTATCGATTCCAAGGGCACAGCTTAAAATATCCTGCATGCTTATTCTGATTCTGTCTCAGAATCTGCATCCCAGGAAACCCAACATGTAACATCGCCCAACATATTAAAGTATAAGATTGGGGGGGGGTGATAATTCCAATTTTTGAACATGACTGAGAAATTAAGGACTCTCATTTTATTTTTTTTCTGGCACTCTTTAAGAGCTATGTTGTTTCATCCACCCTTTTATCTTCTCTCTCATTTTTTGTTTTCTCCTTTCTCTTTTTCCTCCTACCACTGACTGTTTCCCATTTAGTTCAAGATTACTGGAAATGAACCATATCATAACAAAAGCTATTTTCAGGACCTTGGGCAGCAGCATATAAGCTACCCCCACCATCCATCCATCCACCACACACACATACACACACACACTTTTAATATCTTTATTCTCTCAATAGCTATCCTCAACAGACCCCAGAGCATCTCTGTTAGTGAGGTTGATACTATTAACGTGATTTCTGAAACTGGATGGGCAAATGAGACCTCTGAGTTGGTACCCAACTTTGAAAGTTTATGATTTCTGCTTGAATCTCTTACGTATTCCCCAAGCCTTTTACCTTTGGGCTGGGGGGAAAGAGAGGAGCATTTTTCTTATGCTCCTTTCTTTAGGAGCATACTTTGAACCTGCCCGGACAGTAGATTTATATATTAATCAAACTGGGCATATTAGTGTTTCTGTTGAACAAATTTTATTGAATCATTACAAACCACTCATGATCCTTTATGTATTTGGCTCTCTGGCTTGTCTAACCAATAAAGACAGCTAATGAGTAAACAAATACACTCACATATATTGTAGGAAGCAATTAATTTTTTTACTCAGAGTAATTTTAAATTGTATTATTTGCTCTGTACCCAAAAATCACCTTTGGCACATATTTGAAACTATCTTGTTCCCATATATTTTTCAAGCAAATATTGGCTCTTTTTAATTAAAATGTCAATATAAACACTGTTTGTAGAACTACTCCACTGGCTTTGCTTATATTGAAGTGAAATATATCACATGGAAAGAGAATGAGAGCTCTTAACAATTACTAGTCTATATATTAAAAACATGTAGAGAAACTTATGTCGAACCAGGCTAAATAAAAGACACTAATTGTGGAGAATAAAAAAACACTCGCTCTAAAGGAAGCCTTTTTCTACTTAAAGTGGAAAAATTAAGGTTCTATGCTACTGACATGAAAACAGAGTTTCCATGAGTTCTGCAAACTCCTAGCAAAGAACAAACTCACTCTGTCTTCCATAGGGAGCTTTTGTGCTTCCTTGAAAAACGCTGCCTCAGACTTCAGAGAGGAGATACTGCTTCTGCCCAGGGGACTGGAAACTGTCCTTCGAGGAATGAAAGCTAACTGGAGGCACTGCTCTCATTGATTCTGTTTTCGAATGAATTGAGAAACGACCTGCCTTCAGCAGAGCGAGAGCTCTGGCTGCCCCATGCCTTTCAGTTATAAAGACCTCCAAAGCAGCAAAGGCACTGAAAACAGTCTATGCTTTACTGTTACTACTACTACTACTGATAATAATAATAATAGCAAATGAACAACAAGTAGGAAAGTAAGATTTATAATAATAGCTTCTATGTAGGGGTCCATATTATATGCCAATCACTACTTTAGGCATTTTACAGCACTTAATTCTCCTAACAACTCTTGTGTTGTGTTATTAGCCCATTTCACAAATGTGGCAACTCAGACTTGGACCATTGCATGTTGTCCAAAGTGAAGAAGGAAAAAAAAAATCCAAAAATGTGTGTTGAATGAATGTCTAAATTTCATAACCCTGATAAAGCATTTTTTTAAATTAATTCTTCAGATAAATGCTTGATTTGCAATGGAATTTTAAAAATTAAAGCAATTACTTTTTTTAGACAGATTATGTTGAGCATTGGTCAAAAAAATTAGAAAATATAGGATCTAATCCCTCTCCTGACATTAATGGTTGAAAAAATGCGGAGAATTTCCTTTCTCTGTCTCACTGTAAAGTAATCTCTGAAATATTTTCAGGTATTTGAAAAATAATAGTGTCTGAACATCACTGTCAGACAGGAAACAATGAATAAGAAGCCTCCAAATTAAAGTAAAAAGAGACAATTCTTCATCCCACTTTGATCAAAACCAGAATAGTGAAAATAGGTTAAAAATATGATTTAGGTACATTCCTTAACCATGCTGGTTTTGTATATGGATGAAAGAAATTAAAAATTCTTCACACCGTCCTGATTCTCCTGGCCCCGAGTCTCTGTTCAGACAGAGAGAAATGGAATTCCCAGCTTCGTGGTGGACAAGCACTGGGCTCAGTGCCCCAGTGCTGGCTGCGGGGTGGTGGGCAAGTCTTGTCCCTTCTGTGGGTTCCCGTTCCTCCTTCAGAACCAGTCAACAACCTACATGACCCCAAGGCTTCTTTGAGTCACCTATTCTTTTATTTTGAATCACAAAATAGACATATCATCAATTCTTCCAAAATATGTTTCATGGATTGTTCCCTATAAACTTCTTACATTATACAGACTATGTCCAAGACCAAATTAATGTACTAATGTATTTATTTTTTCAACGAGTCTTTCTTGAATTTCTGTGCATGGTGTGTTGCTATAGGTAGGCATACAGGATAGCACAGGGACTGTGTATCATAGGGGTGAAGACCAGAACAATCCTGTACTAAAATCATTACTGTATATGGTAATAGCACTATTGTTGTTAATAGTACCATTAATTGCATGGTTGTATTAATTAGTACTACAGTTGCACGGCTATTATTGTTAATAGTACTATTAGAATATATTAGTATTTATTAGTATTTGAGTATTTATTTTCACAAGGATATAGGTAGGTTAATAACTATAAACTATGTGTATTATAAAAGTAAGGAAATAGGTAAATATATTGTGGATAATGAGAGCCAGGCTTCTCACTGTTGGAGAAAGGATTTCCAAAATGGAAAGGGAGATGGTAAAAATAAACTCTGTGCTGTTGAATTGGAACCAGAAGTATTATTATGATCTCATAATTTTTAACAAATAATAGATAAATAGATACAAACGTGTGCACAGATATATGTACAAAAATTCTTTCTAACTTTCATCTCTAAGTCAACTTAGGTGCAAATGACATCTTAATAGTAATTAGCATACCTAGCATCCAGAAATTGGTTTCCATGTACTATTTTCCCACAAAAATAATCAGGGCTCTTTGGAGAAATGGCTGATTCCAGGGCCCAATGCAGGGAAAGTACAAGATGAGGCTCATTAGCTTAAATGGTAGCTTAGAACTGCACATGGTGAGAATATTCATACCAAGGAAATCAGGAAACAAACAAAAAGATCAGAGCTCTCTTTCTCTTTTCTTCTCTCTCTCCCTCTCTCTCTCTCTCTCTCTCTCTGTGTGTCTCTCTCTGTCTCTCTCCATAACCTTAACTTGTAATACCAGCATAAGAACATGCTTCAAAAATTATGGTGTCATTTCAAAAGGATCCAGGAGCCAGTTTCAAGGAAATCCTAATGGCCCAATCAAGATCAATATATGCAATAAAATAAATAATGATGGTAATGGATTATAACTCTCATAGACTAAAATAAATATCTACAAGTTCATACAGATATAAATTTTTAAAAAGAATGAAGAAATAAATGGGAGAGATGGGAAAACTCTTCCTTACAGTGGAATCTTAATTAATAAATGTACAAGGAAAAATAAGAAGAGAAAATCACTATTTGGGGACCACCACAGTAATAATTGTTGCAGGGAAGAACCATTAATGGATCATAAAATTAATGGGCAAAAGTATGATAAGAAACAGGTTATTTGCATACTCAAAATATCTCCCCACAAAGTAGTTATTAAATGCAAAGGGGGAAACTGTAACTCCATAGGGAAGAAATCTGGCAGATAAAACCTTACGCAAGTGTTCTTATTAAATCATTAATAATAAGACTGATGTTGATACTTTATGGATCTCCTATAAGATGTACTGTGAACGGTATGACATTGCTTTGGTAATGCTATTTTATACAAAAAAAATGAATAACTGAATTTAATCATGTGGGAAAAAATCATACAAACCTAAATCGAGGAAAATTCTACAAAATGACTTGCCAAGACTCTTCCGAAGTACCAGCTCATGAGGGGCAAAGAAAGATTGAGAGGCACGACACACTGAAGAAGTGTAATAAGATACGAGAAGAAGCATACGGAGACATGCCATTTGGAATCTAGATTGGCTCCCAGACTAGAAAAAGGACATTTGTGGGATGATTGGGAAAAATTGTTTAAGATCTGTAGTTTAGATAATGCTATTGTACCAGCATTAGTTTCCTGGTTTTGATCGTTTTACCATGGTTATACCATGGATATCAACGTTTGGGGAAGCTGGGTAAAGTACATATGGGAATTCTGCCACATTTTCATAAGTCTAAAATCACTTTAAAATTAAAAATCAGAAATTTCAAAGCAAAGTAAAACAAGTATAAAAATAAAAATATTAGTACTCTTCTCCTGTCCTATATTTCGGTGTAGTATCCCCCTGCGGCAACTTACGATGAATTCGATGTATTTGGAGGCATTCTACTCGGTGTCTTTTAGAAGGGACACATATTCCTGTATCATTCCTTGTTGCTGTATCTAAAGTTCGGGATGCAAGTTTATGTTTGGTTTACTCACTGCTAAATACACAGCACCTAAAAATTAACCTTTGGCACATAAGCTCTCAATATACATGCATTTAATAAATTAGCAGTAAACATGGGATTATATTTTAGTCCTGCTTGCTAGCTTTGTGGCTTTGTAAAAATTGTTTAACTTCCCTTAGCCCAGGTTTTCTCATCAGCCAAATGGGCACATCCTTGCCTGCCCCGTGAGGTTATCGTGAGGGTTAAATGTCAAAAGCAGATAGCAGAGTGTCTGGTACACTTTGCATTGTCTGTCACTGCTGAGTATCCTCTTTCCCCTCCAAATCTGTCCAGTTATTTTAAAGGGATCTCATTAGATCTGCATTGAGTATGCTGTCTCTGTTTTTTCCAGTGTGACCCCTGAGTTTGAGTTCATCACATTACTTTTAAAATAGCAACTTCTCTGCTTCAGGTAAAGTTCTCATAGTACTAGATTTATTTTAACTTTCCCACCCCACACGTAAAAAGGACTAGATCATCCTTTGATGTCACAATTTTACGACTACATAGGTTCTGTCTTAGAAATTCCTTTACATCCAAGACTGTCGGGGGAACTGGGAGACTGAACAAGGAGCCAATCCTGTATCAGGACCCCCCTCTGGACTGAGTTAGGTGATTCGCATGCTTTCTCTCAGTTAATCCTGGGGAGTAGCAGTGATGCCCATTTTACGGAGTTCAGGAAAGTGAATGTCACGTAGGTTGTGTCCTAGCTGTATGTCATCAGGCTAGAAGACAGAGTCAATAAATTGGTAATGAAAAAATAAACATGGAGACAAGTGGAAGCATTTGAATAGACACAGTCAGTTATCAATCGCAGCCTGTACTCCTCACATCAATAAAGACAGGAAATTTTATTTTTCCCTCCAACATCCCACTTTTCCATAACTTGCATGCCTCTTCTTTATTGAAAGGAATATTTATTGCAGTCCTACTGTATATACATTTGGAGGAATACTATGCTTCTTAAAAATGTAATAATAATTTTGTTCACTTAACGCACTGTGACAGAGACCCATGTGGGCAAATTTTGACAGGCGTAAAATGAACAGTTTTAAAAGATGGTGAAAAAATTTACTCTCCTCCTTCATCTTCTATTTTGTTTCTCTTTCATCTTGTGTGTAAATTCATTCAACCCAGGAATCAGTAAGAGCCAGCGGAGATGGTCAGGGCTGGGGACCCAAGGTGAAACCCCTGGCATCTGCAGCCTAAGTAGGAGTAGATGGCTTCTCTGCAAACTGTTCACTCATACTGCCCTTTTCTGTCCTTACTTCTCGATTGGTGTTACTTATCTGAGGCTATTTTCTTACTGGTTGCCTTGAACATACTGTTGCTATTTATACCCATCTTTTACACTTTGCAAGGGCCTTTCCATGCACTAACTCATTCCTCTGCACAAGCAACCTGTGAAGGGCGATGGTTTGCCCCAAGATCAATGGTTTGCAAGTGAACTTGAGAGTATTGCTCTTTTGAATGCACCACAGCCCTCTGAACACAGACACCTGACAAGCGACCTATAGCTCACATCGCAAACTCATCTGAATGGCCCTAGAGAGCGTGTGAGTTTTCAACATTGAACCCTTTGTCTCTCTGTCTCTGGTAGTGTAGGTTTCAAGCTACAGAAAATGTGAAGCTAAGATAGAGGTTTTAATGAGCAATAGTAGCCACTTCATCTCCAGGTGGCATCTTGGTTTTGAGAGGAGCTCCAATTTTTTGGTCCTGGGCTTTATTTACTTATCTGTCCATTTCTTGCACGAGGAAAGATGAGAGAACTCTTAAACAAAGAGACTGGAGGGAAGTAATGCAAGAAAGATGGTTACAGCCTTCTCCATCCATATTTTTCCCCTTCTCGCCAAGGAGAGGATAAAAGAAAGCTGGTGGAAATAGAAAAGTGACCATGTTGAGGAAGAACTGTTTAGCGCTCAGGGCTGTTATGTACTCAAAGAATATTAAGAGCAATTCTTATGTCCTTGCTCTGGTAACCTTTGAAGGAAGGGACAGGTTAGCTGTTGAGACAACCATTCTTTCTTTGGCTATGTTTTCCAGCACTAAATAATTCGTTCTAATGAGTTTTCCAAAGGAATTTTTTTCAGTACTGAAGGAAACAAGGGGCAGGGTCCTAGGGGAAAACCTGAGCAGAAGGTGAAAAGATGGTTATTTAAAGAACTTAAACTGAAAAAGCTTCAAGTTTGTGATTAACTCTGGCATTTGGAGACAGATTGGCCTTTTGATATGACCACGCTGTCACTAAGCTCTAGCACTTTCAAGTGCCTCAGAGACTCTGAATAGAAGAAAAACACACTTTATCTTACCTACCTTTACTTCACCTGACAACTGGGCCACCAATTCACTGTTTGAACAATTAGCAAGCATAACAATGACAATGGAACCTGCTGTGAAGATATTAGTTGGAGGAACAGATTGTAATGAATAATCCAGCCTTTGTCATCGCAGCCCTAGGGAGCGCTGTGCACGTTGGCTCTTGATTACCTTGGAAGTAATAATTTTTATTTAACAGTCTGGTTAGAGAAAGCAGATCACCCACATGGCATTCTGTGTGCGAAATAGAAAGCCACTGCAAAGCCCCACTATGTTTCCTGGGAGCCACCCAGCCTGGGGGGAGAACGGCCATGCTTCTCTGCCAGTGTTGCAGCTGCCCCAGGTTCCTGGGGGCTGGAGAAATGAGATCAGTGGTAACCATAAGCCTGTCTGACTTCTTCAATTCAGCTCTCAATTTTTGTTTCCATTCCTCAGTAACTGGAAGTGTGTCCCTGGAGAAGGTATAAATCGGCTTCACAGATGAATGCAGCACAGAAGCGTGGGAACACAAAGAAAGAAGACAGTAAGCATGTGAGCACAGAGTGAACAAGGACCAGACTTACTCCCCTTGTACTTCCTTATAAGAGTGTGGCTGACCGAGGAATGACTGTGCCGCTCAGTTCAGCTCAATGGACATTTATTGAGATCCGTTATCTGCTGGGGTCCAGCAGTAGTAGTATGAAAAATAATGATAATAATGACTACTAATTATTTAGCACATTGTATTTGTTAGACAAGGCTAAGAATAAAAAATGTGCTATCTCATTTAATTCTTGCAACAACCTTGAAACATACAGATTATTCATAGCAAAGGAGAATGAGGGTTAGAGCTATTAAGTGCTCACTCGTGTGCCTACACCTAGAAAAAAAGGGAAACTCAGATGCCAACCCAGGTCTGATTCCCTAACATGGCACATGCTTCTAGTGGAAAATTGCTATCTGTTCACCAAAATCCATTTAGACACCTTCCTGAGCCTCTTTTGCCATTGAGTCTAACTATAAAGGTCTTCTCACTGGCATATAGTAAATAGAAATGATGTATACCTAGTATCGAGGCTTTAAAGAAGAAGTATGCTTCCTCCAAGACTTCTTTCTCATTCCATAGTCTAAATGCCAATAAAACACAGTGCTATGAAATAATAGATCACAAGGTGGAAGGAGCCTGAGCCGCCAAATCACTGTATAGAGGGAGGAAAAAAACATGCTAACCAGGAACATTCACTTAGGACTGTTACATGACCAAGAAAGAATTTTGCCCTAATTAATACACTGCCTAATGCAAATATAAATAAGTCATAGCTTTTATCTTTGAGTCAGGGTAGATAATCAGATTTTAAAGAGCATACTCTTATGTTTTGTATAGTTTTGGCTACCAACATTTTTCTTTTCCTCAGCTTGCCTTCTTCTACCAAAGCTCTCAGCACTGGGAGAAACCTGTTTTATAAAAAACATATCTGAGGAAATAAGAATGTTAATCTTGGATAAGAGAAAATAGAAATAGGATAGGTTGGTCATCAGTTTCAAAGGAAGGGTTGCCAAGTGCAAGATGTGTTAGCTTTAGTTTCTGAGTCCCTAAGAAGCAAAACTGGAATCAATAGATAGAATATTTAGAGAGTCAATGTTTAGTTCATTATACAAATGCCTCTTTTATTTGGCCAAAGTGCAAAAAGATAAGAAATTATACCTTCAGGAAATAGTAAGTACCTCATCTGCAGGTGTCTTTAAGGCATAATGAGGTTGGACAGCCATTTCGTACAAATATTATAGAGCAAATGTGGGCAGTGAATGGGGATCTTCAGGTCAGTGTATTCTCTAATCAGGAGACCCTGTGATTCTAGAAGCATTTGGTTTTCTGAGTCTTTGCATCAGCTTCTATGATTCTGTGTTTGTTTCCTGATGTGATGTCTCAATGGGTGTGTCTTCCTGGAGAAGAAGATGAGTACAGTGGGTGGAGTCTCTTCACTAGAGGACTATTTTGGTTTGAGTCTGGCTCTGTTTCTCTCTAGATGTGTGTCTTGAACCAGTTATTTAACCTTTCTGCACCTCAGTCTTCTCATCTGTAAATGCAGATGATCACCATCATCACCACCATCATCATCATGCTTGCCAAGCTGGGTTTTTGGAAGGATTTAATGAGCACTTAGAACTGTTCAAGATACATTTTAAGTGTTCCGTAAACATGAGCTATAATTATCACTGGGGTGTGCAATTTAACCTTGATGCTTCCTTGTTCCACCTTCAATTTACCAGTCCACTGCCCTCTTCTAGAGTCTCCCAATCTCTGCACCAGAAAAGTGATCATAAATATATTCCTCTGCCTGAAAAAATGTCCTCATTCTAAGAAGCGGGCATGTAATATCAAAGTCAATGACTATAAAGAATGACTGATACAATTTCAGATATGGTACCCTTCACAGATAATGCCAAAGCTCTTTGACAAAAGGTCTTCTTGGAATTAATTTGGAAGAACCATCATTTGAGAGATTAAGAAGTTAGGAATTATGGTACTGATATGTGTCCACTTCTGTGAACTACAGCCATCTCATCTATAAAATAGATCATCTGGGCTTGGTCATTTCTTTGATTTCTTCCCTCTTCCCTAAAACTGGGATGTGGCCCCGTTCTTGAAGTAGCTGATACCGTTACAGAGATTTTGCCAAGACTGAGAAAATCTCTGGGGATGGTGACCCATTTTGCTGACCCAGATACATGCTCTGTTTGTGTGTATCGAAATAAAAACCTAGGAAAAACCATGATTGATCAAAAAAGAGAAACAGTCAGAATGAGAGCAGAGCTAAAGAAGTTCTCTGTCCTTCTGAAACGTCGAGTTTACTTTTTAAGAGGCATTTACTCATTTCTTGCAAAAGCTTTCATGGACCTAAATAGCTTATCTTCCAAGATTTTCAAGCAACATCTGTATTCTTTACTTTATATAGGATTTATTCCATTAAATACCCAAACCTAGGTGTTCATGAAGCATGACTTCCTAGCAGATATTATAGTTACTCATTACATTTTCTCACATATTCTAGATTTCTCTCCCCCTCCCTCCCATTCTCATTCTCTCTCTCTCTCTCTTCCCCTCTTTCTCTCTGTCTGAGTTACAAGTTAGTTCTCCAGATTCTATAACTGAAATATATAACTGTAATATTTTAGGTACCCAAAGCAGCCTAGAGTTAGAGGGTAAGTATGACGCCAAGAGATAAATTTAGACATTAACCCCAAAGATCCAGAGGAAGGAAATAGAATCAAGAGCTGACCATAAAGGGAGAAAGAGAAATTAATAGAAGTAAATAGAGGGTTCTAATAATATAACAAATATAGAGTATTTGACATTCATTTTATTGGCTTCTAGATGCTTGAGTTATGAGTGGGTCAGCACTGGTGAAAAGTGGAAATATTTTGGGTAGAGTATTATTCATTTATTTATTCATTCAATACATAGTCTCATTCCCTACATGCCTAACTACCTTATCACAGTACTGCAATTGTTTATCTCTCTTCCTCTTCAACTACTCTCAAGCCTGTACTGAACAATGGCAGCCACCAGCCACATGTGGCTCTCAAGCACTTGCAATGTAGTTAGTATGACTGATTTTTAATTTTGTTACACTTTCTTGATGAACACACATCTAAAAATTAAAGCGTTGTTTGACTTTGTGCCTTCTGCTGCTAGCATGCAGGGACCAGATGCGGGCTGTTCCCTCCATCGCCTTTCCCAAGTGAGAAGATATCTGGAGCACAGGCAAGCAGAGGTGGAACAGAAACTGGCATGCAATCTGATTTTTTAAAAAATGTTGTTATAAGCCACTGAGATTTGGCCATTGTTAAGCAACAAAAGTGACTTATACAGCCAATGTCTATAGACCAAGCCGACCTTCAGACTATGTTATCTATGTGAAACAAGATATTTTAAATACCTACTTGGCATATGACTTTAGGAAGAATACCAAACTATTTAGCACTCCCATTTAAATGTTAAACTATTCGGTTACGGGTGAGAGGAATAAAAATTGCAGATTGGATACATCTTCTAGTTATTAATAAATGTTAAGACTCCTTGGTGGCAAAGTAAGTATTGTGCAATATGACGCTTTCATAGAGTGATAAAGTTGAAAACATTACCATCAAGACTAGCGCACTTTGAGGCCAAACGCCATAGAAAATTAAAATTTGCTTTTAAATCATTCTAAATTTTAAAATCGTATCATTATCAAAATATTATCCATATGCTTTCCTGGATTGTTTAATTACTGAGCAGGCAGTTAAGCAGATCAAGAAACTCTATTAACAGACAAACCCAAAAGCAAATATGATGAAATGTAATTACAGGGAGTAAATGATGTGGAATTTCCCAGAGCCTCCCAGAACTCAAGGAAGATTCTAAACATGATTTATGCCTCACAACACAAACTGGAACTTATGCTCCCTGTACTGGATAGAGATAGCGTGTTAAGATAAAGTGACTACTTATTGAATGATCTATTTGCAAGTCAGAAAGTTAGGATTTATCCAATGAAAATTATATTTTACACATTCCCTTTTGATATAAAGCGAACTTCTACAACAGTATTAATTCCAGAGTTTCCTGGCTAAGAAAAAGAATAATATTTGAAAACTGTTAAGAGGCAATGCACTTTTATTCTATGGTCAAAATACATTGTAATTTTCTTGCTTTGTTTTTAACACACCAGTGAAGTATATAAACATATAAGCATTAATGGAGGTCGGGGTGGGTCACAGAATTAAAAACAACAACAACAACAACTTTGAAGCTCATTTTAAAATCGCTTTTTGATAGGTCTTCTACAACAGGGGGCTCCAAGCCCCAGGCCGGGGACCAGTACAGGTCTCTAGCCTGTTAGGAACTGGCCACATGGCAGGAGGTGAGCGGTGGGCTTGGCTGGACTTACCACCTGAACTCTGTCTCCTATGGTCCCCCAACACCCTCACACCAACCCTGACCACCACCTCGCCCCCGCTGACGCCTGACACTGGAAAAATTGTCTTCCACGGAACTGGTCCCTGGTGCCAAAAAGGTTGGGGACTGGTGTTCTAACATATATCTAGTTGGAATACATGGTATTGCTCTGATTTGCCCGATGTGTTGTGGTCCTTTATGGCAGTAGCCAATGAACAAATGTAAGTGTGTATGTACATTGTTAGGTCTTCCAGACCCCACAAATCCATAGCAATGAAAAGAGAAATAAATGGATAGATTACTGACTGGGTGGATGAATGACTAATAAACTTATGTATATCATTTGTGTTCGTGTGTGTGTATCTATCTATCTATCTGACTGTATACATGAACATACATTTAAAGGTACAATACAAAAAATGTGTGTTACTTATACTAATGTCAATATGCTGATCTATGGCTCAATGTATGTAATTATTATATTTCTAAAAACTTGAGCTTATATTTCTAAAAACTTGAGCTTATATTGTTTCCATGTTAATTTTAATGTAAAATGCAAGATCATAATATGAATGATCATAGAATCAGAGGATATTAATATTGGAAGAGACCATGAGTTTCCCTAACTCGGCTCCTTAGTTAAGAATCCTTTGTAATTTATCCTTAGAAAACAACTGTTTGCTCCTTATTTAAATAATTGTTTACCACCTACACAGACAGCTTTTTCACTGCAGGGCATTAGAAAGTTCTTACCTTGAGCTAAATCAGTCTCTTAGTAACTCCCACCCAGTGGTGTGGTTTTGGATTCAGAAGTTACACAACTTTTTCTTCACATTTTGTACAATGGACACCATGATGACTTTCCTGAATTCTTTGTTCCAAGATAAACTTTTCTATTTTTTGACAATTCTTCAAATCTTATTTATCATAAGAATAATTTTTTAAAGAAAATATTTTTGTAAAGTATACAATCACCTTTGTAACATACTTTGTAAGTTTATTTTGGTAATACTAAGCTTCTCTATAAAACAAAACTTAAAGTGCGAAATTATTTCAAAATATTTTCTTCACGATAATATGTACAATTTGCAAATCTTTAAGTGGTATGCCCCACTCATCAATTTTTTTTTTAATTGCAGATGATGTTATTCTTCTTGGAATTGTATAGTCTTACAGCACCTTTTATATTTTTATCATGGCTCAGGGCAGCAAGCAGAAACCACCACTGGTGTTTTTAAGAAGAAAGAGTTTTAAAACAGAGAAATAGCTGCTTTAGACTTTCTAGAGGATTCTGAGGAATATGCTGAACAGTGAAGAAGTACCCAACTTCAGTGAGTATTCTAAAATGAGGAAGCACGGGGCACAGGGGCCCACTGCAGCCGACTTCAAGAACAAAGTGCCATGCTCTTACCCAACAGCCAGGAATCAGGAAGTGCCTGCGAGCATCTCCACGTGGACACTGGAGCTGAGTCCTTCTGCCGCCACCACCGCAACTGTTTCTCAAAACGGTGAAGCTGGAAAATGGACATCAATTTTGCTGTACAACCTTGCCTGCCAGAGAGATGCATCTAAAGCTGCAGGAAGATAGCCCCTACCAGGATTTTGGTTCTAAAACTTGCATGAGTACATTTAGTAAGTGGACTTAACTTAGATCCAGAGCTGAGCTTCAAGAGCCTGTAGCAAATTAGTGTAGAAAAAGTAATTTTTTTAAAAGATTTTTTATTTTTTAATTTATTTTTAGAGAGAGGGGAAGGGAAGGAGACAGAGAAGGAGAGAAACAGCAGTGTATGGTTGCCCCTCACATGGCCCTCACGGGGACCTGGCCTGCAACCCAGGCATGTGCCCTGACTGGGAATCGAACCGGGACCCTAGAAAAAGTAATTTTTAATGTTCTGTGCTTGGCAATACAGGCTGATACACTAACAGAGCCGTCCAATCCATGGCCCATGGGCCGCATGTGGCCCAGGGTGGCTATGAATGTGGCCCAACACAAAATCGTAAATTTACTTAAAACATTATGAGATTTTTTTGTGATTATGCATCACAATGTATTTAATGTGTGTCCCAAGACAACTCTTCTTCTTCCAGTGTGGCCCAGAGATGCCAAAAGGTTGGACACCCCTCCTAGGAGATAGTGGGAGTAGATGTTAAGCATCAATTGGTCATATCCTAAGCAGTACCTACACATTCAACCTTGCTGGAAAAAAATGAAGTTAATTGAATGCCAACTATGTTTGAGGTATTAGCCTCAACTATATTAGCCTCTTTGTACATCCAAGTTCAAATTCATTCAGTTGTCAAAATCTTACTCTTAGGTTATCTTCATTTTGTACAACAGAAAATAGTCTCAAGGATGCTAATTTGTTCAAGCCCACTGGTTACTAAATGCTAATCCCATGTTTCCATTTGTTCGTCTGTCTTCAAGTTCAGGAATCTTTGTCTTCTGCCTTTTCTTTTGAGGAAGAATTTGAATATTGTGAAGCACCCCTTTACTGGGTAGTTTTGACTACTGCAATATTCTTCATTATTGCTGAGCCCAAATCTCATTTGTTTCCCTCCCAGTTCTTGGGATCAGATTCAGAGGCTCCGGCACATCTTTTACAGAGCAGAACTGTGTGTGCACTTTATCAATTTTATTGTTTCTTTTCCTTTCCTCTTTTGGATGTTCTTTCAGCCTATGTTGAGCAAGGATCACAATTGATGCTGTAAATAAATGAGCTCCTACCGAAGTTTCTAGCCCACATTATGTTTATGGGCCAACATTTTATTATGAAGTGTGGTTGGTCTGAAGTTACCCAAGCCAGGCGAGGCAAATGTATGGGGACTTTGGGGAGACAATGGGTATAAAACAAACCATTGATTTCTTTTGTAAGTTCTTCAGAGAAGATGTATTGTATCTATTAGGGGTTATAGCCCATCTCACTGTAAGCTTCTCCAGAAGGGGGAGGATGGCGGGAAACAGTGATTTGTTCCCTGGAGAGAAATATACCTGCCAGTGACGGTAGAACGAGCCACATGGATTGTGAGCTTTCGTTACAGTGCAACAAATGCTCCAAACTAATAAGCAGACAAATGATTATTTCAATCTGCCTCAGCGGTCCCCATTTTAGAGATAATACTTAAAGCCCTGGGTCTTTTCTAGGAAATTCTTTTACACTTGAGTCCTAAGCAGGAAACTATTAACAGTCCATCCAGATAAATAAGATCCTGATATGATGGTAATACCATCACCACAATAGATTTCACTTTCAATTTTCCCAGACCATTTCAGGCAATGAGTGTATGGAGCGGTCACATTTTTGCTTATGTGCAATAGCTTAGCATACATTCTTTACATGCTTGTCACCAACAAAAAGGCACTGTTTCATTCTTTTCTGCCAGAAAATGCTGTTTCCCTTAAGCTGGGGAAATGGAAACCAAAAAAGATGAAAAGAGCTTGAGTTTGTAGTGGAAACCTTCCCAAACTAAGGTTCTTTAGCTTTATAATCCATTTAAATTCTTATATATAGGCCATTACAAGTATATAGGTGTGTAATATATCTGCAGTATTTATTTCTAAATACTTTTATTTAGAAACAAAAGTAACTAAAATCTGTGCTGCCTTATACTTAAGATAGCTATGCTCTCATTGGGAAGCTGGGGTTCAACGGAGTCCATGCCTATCCCCAAAGGCAGATGTGGGTGTCATGAGCTAGATTTGCATGAGCTCAAATTTTGGTGAGGACTTCCATGAATCAATGCTTGGCATCAATAGTAGTCATTTCTTTGACTGATAAATTGAGCCTTGGTGAGCAGGAGTACCTTGCGAATGGGCACACAGGAGAGCTGGCAGAGTTGAATCAAAACCAACAGCTTTTCTATTGCAGAATTTTCCCCTTGCAATCATCCTTTTTGCTCACAAACCCTTAAAGAAATCTTTTCCAGGCCCCAAAATGTTTTGAGGATCAAACACTTACCCACTTTTCATCACTACTGTGTACTAACTGGGAGGCAGTCCACCTTAGTCAAAAACCAATTCAGTTCAATTCTCTATTAAGGGACAAGCACTATGCTGGTGAATTCCAGAGGCAGAGAAGTGAGATGTCAAACTGGGAAGAGCTAGAGAGGATCAATGCAGTAGAATTAGAAGACTAGGTTTTGGGTGTGACAGCCAGCAGAAACTGGCCCTGGCTAACTTAGGTAAGTTTATAGCCTGGGGGACGGCATACCACAGGTTAACCTGCATGCATGCCATAGGTTAAGGACATTAATTGGTAGTTTGGAACAGTAAGCAAAACCAAAGATGCTTAATGGGCATATGGGAGAATATTAGAAGTGGTTAGATACTGGACGAAATAATCAGAAACACTGAGACTTCAACTTCCTCAAGCAAATGGGTCAAATATAACACGTGAACATGGAGTAGAGTTGTAGGTCAAGTTCTGCAGTAAGATATACCAGTTGAGGGTCTTCAAGGAGTCCAAGGTCTATATGTGCCAACAGAGTACTGTTGCTTCCATAAAACTTATAGAAACTTGACATTCAACTAAAGCAAACAAATGTCCACAATTAGGGAAGGCAGAGTCTTGCTTTATTCTGTGCTGTTTATAGCATGCTTATAGGAGTCCTGTTAATGGGCCACGGTTAAGTCCCCTGGAATGTTTGAAACAGTAACACCCTATCAAAGCCACAGCAGTTCATCTCCTTAAATCATGATTTCCAAACAAGTTTCTGGAAATGGGTGAGTTCCTCATTCGGAAGGGCAGCGTAGAAGAATCCACCACGAGTGTAAATTCAAGCCTGAAGAACCAACTCTACATTGCTCGATTTTCTCAGGGGCGACCGTGGGTCTACAGGCACCTAAGATGATTGGACCCAGCGCTCTCTGTGAAGACTCAGCCCTACTTCCTGCCCAGGGTGAGGGTCAACCCATGTGTCTTTAGAGAAGGGAACCGGGCAAAGCATGTCATCAAACCCCATCTTTTTGGAGGGCATGGAGAATCAGGGAGAATCTGCTTCCTGACTGCTGTTGAAACAAAGGCTGGAATTTTGATGTGACTTGAAATCAAGCACTCTTTCCATAATTTGGTTTTCAGCAACACCCTCTCTCCTTCATGTACATACATGCAGCTCCCTGGTTATACTGTCTTTGAATACAGCCCAACATACTCATGTGATGGCTTCATAGATCAACCAAACAGAAGTCAGCACACTACATTTTTTTCTCAGTTACATGATAGGAATTCCTCTTGTCCTGTTTAACATATAAAGGTACTTTATTTGATCAGACTATAGTAAATGGAGATTTTCTCTAAGAGCCCAGGGCTCTAAATAAATCTGATTATATCCAATGGAATATAGGTGGTTCATCTAATGAAAAGCAGGCAGGGAAACTGATGAAAATCAGGGAGCCATTCTAAAAGAAATGAACTGGTTTTGTTTCTTTGCATTTGGATTTCAGACTGATAGTGTGTGGAAAGCCACCTTGATCCCTCTAAGGCTGCTTCCTGCTGTAAGGCAGAAATGCATCCCCATCTCTCACTGCCAACCCTCCCCATTCACCTGCCTGGATCCCTCTCAATATTCCACACTTCCTCTGAACTGCTGATGCCACTCCATGGAAGTCTCACAGCCTTCCCTGAGCAGGGCAGGGCTTCATTTCAGACTTTCCCATTTTCTTTCAAAGCAGTTACCTCAGTTTGATCTTCATACTATAGTGATTTTTGGTAATTAATATTTCTTTTCTGTTTCCCTGAGATTATAGGAGGATGAAGAGAAAAAACTGTGTTTATCTCTCTTGCATACAATTATACCCCATCACATAGCCCGGTGTCAGGCAGGCAGAAGACTGGTTACTAATAAAACTGTGGGCTAAGTGAATGAATAACTGAATGTATACACACACACACACACACACACACACACACACACACAGAGATGTTTAATTTAAGCTACAGAAAATTGTCTCAGAGAAAACGCATTGCTGTCATTGTTTTATCTTAAAAAGAAATTAGTTTATTTTGTCTATACCATGATGAAGTAACTAAACCCACTGTAGATAAATAAATAGATAGACCCAGTTGTAAAATTTTTAGAGGGATGCACATTTTAAAATAATTTTATGCTATATATCAATCTTTGGAGGTTGCATTTGTACCTGGGGGATATTAAGAGTTATTCAGGAAGACTCATTTACTCAGTCAGTCGGTCATGATTTATTTTGTTCCTAATAGTGCCAGGCCCAACACTGGGTACCAAGGATACCAAAAAACAAAAGACATGTATACCATCCTTGGGAGCTCACTGTTTGCTTGTGCTGTAGAGAAGTAAATCAATATGATGACAGCAGTTGATGAAGATACTGTAGAGTTATACATATGGGAAGACAGAAGAGAAATGTGCATGAGGGGCTCTCAATTCAGTGCAGATGGAGAAGTGAAATGTCAGATATTTTCAGAAACAGATGATATGTAAGAGGGGTCGTGAAAGGAGAGTCATTCAGGAAATTGAGAAGGGTGTTCTCGGCAGGCTGAAAGGCGTAGTGGGCGGGGAAAACTTGCAGAATTCTGAGACCTGTCGGTTGGTGTGGACTACTTCCATGGAAGTACATGATGTGGACAGAGAAGAGAGTGGAAAGGGAACCAGACCCGGCAGGAGTCTGCGTACCAAGATGATAATGACATTTAAGGTATCCTTTCCTGAGGGTCTGGCACTTGATCTGTTCCATTCGTTTTTCCTAGCATTAAGTACAGAAGGTAGCATCCCTTTTTGTGGATGTGAGCGTCTCGTGGACAAAATAGTCACAGCAAAACTAGTCATAACAACCAGAACCCATTCATTGAGCACCTACACTGTGGGCATTCTAACAGGACAGCTGCAAGGTGGCTACTACTATGTAACCAAAACAGAAACCACCATTCTGATAAGTTACACCAGACTCTCAAGGTCACACAGCCAGTTGGGGCAGCACTAGGTCTGCAGTGCCTCCAAAGCTTGTGCTCATTCTGCGGATCCCAAACGGTGATGACTCAGCGTCACACTACGGACGGTTCTGATTACTCTGGTCTAAATATGAGCACATACTTGCTCCATGTAATCATCCTACATGGAGTTTCTTTCCAGCACAAAGGAGAAGTGTCATTTAAAACACCCAGAAACAGTTGTTTAGTTGAGAATCAAGTTACTGGATCACCCTAATAAAAGCAGGGGGGAAAAGTGTTCACATTTTTCTCTTTGAAAACTGGGATCAAACAGTATAAATAATTCATGGAAGGTGATCCAACTAACCTAATATCTTCCAAGTTGACCTTCTTTCTTTCTAAGCTGCTTCGCTTTCTCATATTAATTGTATTTGGCCAATATAGCCAAAGGTCATGAATAAAACTTGTGGTATTTAGAGCTAGGGTAAGACTTCATGTCTTTTACAAAAGAAGGCTCCCTGACAGGGCAGACAAACCCCTTGAACTTCCCTTAGATTGCCTAGTTGCCACCTTTGATCCTATGTGACATTATGTGCGAACTCAGCAAACTGATGTGAGATACAATGTACTTACATAGTTATCCAATCTCGGTGAGCAAGGCTTACATAGCAGTTGGTGAAGTTTGTTAAATCCACGGTCTCAGACTCCCAAAATATCCAACCAGTAAACTTGTTTTGTTCTATTTCTCTTATTTTATTTAAAAGTTTATTTTCTCATTTATTACTTCTGAACTCTGAATTTCATAGAACTTAATGGGAGTGGGATCTAGCAAACCCAAGCAAAGGCTTTTTCTTCTTTCTTATGCATTAAAATATTAAAGACATACCATGGTTATTCTCTACTCCAGAACTGACTGCTTAATACACAGACAACACTGAATATGGACTTGTGGCCATTTCAGAGTTGGGAAGTATCACAATCAAATCAACTGAACACGTGTTTGCAGCTGACCTTGTGACATGTATAAGAAAATAATGAGGTTTAAAAAAAAAAAACAGAAAAAGATAAGCCACTTGTCCTCAAGGGTTTTTCAGATATAACTAGCCTTATCCAAGATAGCAAGAATTTATCAAAAGCTTACCATGTGTCAAACACTATACTCAATTCTTTATATTCAGAGTCAGCAGACTATAGAGATTTCTTTGAGTCTGACAAGAGGTCAAAGCATGTTTTTTTCTTTATATTAGGTGATTGATTTTAGGCAAGATTCTTAACCTCCTTGGATATCTTTCTTATCAGTTAAGAGGGTATTTGAACTGTACATACTTCATAGAACTCACTTCATGAGACAGCTTCTAAAGTACTCATCACAGCATCTAGCACAGAGCAAGAGCTTTATAACTCAGTACTTAAAGCTACTGCAATTTAGCATCTAATCAAGACTGTGTGATGTGTCATTGGTGAAGGGGTCAGAAGACATGAGTCCTATAAGCCCCTTTCTGCACTAAAACAAAACCCTCTATGACCTTAAAAATCCATACAGCAGGGGTCCCAACTGGGTCAGAACCCAAATTCTGATATGACCAGTAAGTGAGTCTGGGGGACTGAGCCCACTTTCTGCCTCCTTCAACGTATTTACTCATATCCACTGCTTGGCATTTGATCTGGAGTCTCAAGAGGTTGGGGTTGTGACATAATGAATTGCATTCAACTTTGGGGATTCAAACCTTTATAAATATATCTACCAACTTCAAAATCATGGTTTGAAGCTCTGTGATGCCTGGGTAACACTCACTCTATAACAGAGGGTGGGAACTTGTCCCTTCCACTTCGCAAGATGGCTGGGTGGGCAATCAGAGGCATGGAGGCCAAGGTCAGACGTCTGCCTCCACTTGGGTGGGAACCTCTGCAGAGCAGCTTGAATCACCAAAGGTTTGAATCACCAACCAAGTGGGCTCCGTACAGCAAATGACAGAGAGGCTGCATCAAGGATCTGAGAAATGAAGTCAATGCTGAGTCCCCCAGGCCGGCAGAGGAGGCAGCCCGCACCTCACATTTTTGTGCTGGAACTATGCACACTTGGTTGGAAGAAAAGTGCCACCTGGTACCACTGTGGAAAACAAGTTATTTAGCCAACCATAATAATAGCAGCTATGATTTACTGAGCTTGTGTTATGTGACCAATCCCTTGTCAGACACTATTTAAAGCACTTCTAATTCTCACAACTAACTTATAAAGATGAGGAAACTAAAACATGAGAGCAAGATGTAACTCTCTATCCATCATACAGGTAAGACTCCAACACAGTTTCAATTATCTCCCAAGTTCTCATCCTTTCCACTATGGCATGGCAGCTGGCAGAAGATGAGAATGGGCTGCTTGGGAAAACTCCCGGGCATCACAGACATGTCCTGGCTGCCATGGTTACCCTGTGATCCAATTCTGTGGTCCAAGGGTTCTGTGGCCTACAAGGAGAAATATCATTTGAATCCATGAGGCCATTTGATGCTGGAGAGTCTGTGTGCTTTGGCCTGTAACAGTGGAAATGAAACAGTGGTTTGGATAAACAAATGACTGACATCGCTTATTCAAATAGGAGGCAGGATGTGACTTATAGGCAAGATTCCCCACTAAATCAACCAACCAGACAGCGAGCTCTTGATGTTAATCATGACTAAATGGGAGTCCTGTTCATTTAATACAGATTTAGAGATATATGAATTAGAGGCAGGCTGGTTGCATTCAAAAGTAATTAATGAATGAGAAAATGGGCTATTTGTCTCAGTCTAATACAGCATCCCTGCCATTTTCAAGATGGTGTAATGATCAGAAACAGCCCAGAAATATCTATTCTCTGACTCTTGGTTCAGCAAAATCAAGAAGGCTAGGCAGTGCTGGAACTGGTGCTCCAAACTCTGTATGTATCACACTATGCAGCAGCAATAATAGGTATGTAACGATGACAGCTATATCCACAATAATGAGACGAGAAGAAGGAGGAGGAGGGGGAGAGGAGGACAAAGAGGAAGAAAGGAAACTATTTATGACAACCATTAATGAGCACTTTCTACATGTACTGGGCTGAACCCTTCTCTTATATGACCCTATTTAACCCTCATAAGAGAAGTAGCCATGTTAATCCTCATTCAGTGGATCGGGAACTTGACTTTGAAATGTTATGTGATGTCTCCAAAGTCCCCAGCAAGTGAGTGGCACAGCTGGGGTTTGATAATGGTATGCTGAATCTGAATTCTAATGCTATCCTTCTAAATACTGACCTGAAAAGTGATAGTCCCTGACCTCAATGGTACTATCCTCTAGTGGGGAAACGTTCTCACTATATTATATTCTACAAGTGTGTCCCTGGAAATTTTCTTTAGCTTCTGAGGACTATTTTTCATATATAAAATGGAAATGATAATACACGATCTGTCCCTCACATGGGATTATTGGTAACATCCATTAAGTTATACAAATGTAAGGTTATTTCATTATTATTATGTTCATATCAGTAGTATTACTCTGGGTATTTTTTTTTTCTACAGGTCTCCTACTGAATCAAGATCAGAGCTCTTTGGCAGTGTAAAAATACCCCCCTCTAATTTTCCTTCCTGGGGAATTAGAACGCTACTGTCGCTTACCATGTCACAGTGTATGTTACTGAGAAATGCGCTGCTGTCACAAGATATGTTTATTCTGGAAACACTGGTTTGCTCCCTGAAGAGAGTCGTTCACACTCTGACGCTGGGCAGGCCAGCACACATCTGTCTGGTTGCACCCCTACCCTCAGTCACATCACACTGCATTTAGTTTTTTGAAAGAGATGTGCCGTGAGCCCTGGACAATAAGTGCCTAATCAGTGCACCAGTGTCTTCCCGTTCTTGCCCTCCCCAAATGGGCAGCAGCAGTGGGAAGAAGAGGGAGAGACAAGCACGAGAGATGTGAGGAAAGTAGGATTGTCTAGATGTAGAGGAAGGTTTTGGCTTGTCCACATCATTAACCTGTTAAAGGAACTATAATTATTCAGGGAGCAGGAACTATGACAGTCTTGCTCACCAGTGTATACATAGTGTCTGGCATAGGGTTGAGGGGACAGAGTCCTTAATAAACACCTGATGAACCCATGGATCAAAGTAAGAGTATTCAACACTTAGGGAGCATGTTTAATGGGCAAGGCACTGTGCTAAGCATTTTACATATAGTTGCTTGTATAATCCTTTTGCCATTTTTTTTTCTATTTTATAGATCAAGAGGTGGAAATTTAGAAGGAAAAGAAAACATAGTCAAAGTCACATGTCAGACAGGGATTTAAATCAAGGCTGGGTGACTCTAGATTTGGGCTTGTAACTACTAACAGCTGAACCACCTCTCTTGTCCAACTGTCTATAACTTTACAGAGGAAAGAGAGGACTGAAAATGTACTGTAACTCCCCCAGGAACTCCTTCAGATGATATCTATGTACAGGTGTGATCTGGATTTGCACAAATATATGCCATGTGGAGGGATAAAGAATGAAAGCACAGCTTCCTAGAAAATAGGTAGGAAAAACTTTTCCTTGAAATGAATGGGTGCTTTGCTGAATTTTCTAAGTTATCAGAGGCTCTGGCAAATGGAAAGGAAAGTCTGCAAGGAGCCTTGGAGAAGAAGAAGGCAGATCTCAGACATTTCAAAGATGAATCACTACTTGTACAACCCAACAGGGATGTCAGGAAGTGCCCACAGGGATCAGGCTGTGGTAACCCTGACTCCAAGAGCACTGGGCGGACTCTGAGAGAGACACTTTTGCAGCTATGCTGGGCAATGGATGAGTAAGTGCAGTGAAGGCTTGAAGAGCAGGGGAATATATGATGTATTCAGGAGGGGGGAAAAGCCAAGAACAGCAAGTTTCACTCAGTTATAATCCACTCTATGGTCCAGGAAGAATGACTATTTCTATATTATTTGGAAATAAAGTGGTTGCTAGAGACCATATAGCTGGTGGAGGCTGTGAGACTTTGTCTCTTACAAGTGAAAATAAGATGTGAACAAGAGGATGCAAAAATGATGCGCAACTGTGGTGAGTGAGGTGGAGAGAAGAGGACAGAATTGCCTAAATTACTCAGCTCCCTATTTGAAACTTAGAATATGATTTCCTCAGGACCCAGTTCAAACCTCTGAGCCCTCCTTCTATGAAGTCTTTTCTGATCTACTCATTTCATCAATACACCAGGCTCTTCTGACATCAGTTTGTTGTTCCACGTATTGATGCATTCACTGGTTGATTCTTGCAAGCGCCCTGACCCAGGACTGAACTGGCAACCTTGACACATTGATGATGCTCTAACCAACTGAGCTATCTGGCTGGGGCATCCATTCTGCTCTTGATGGAAATGTGAGTTTTCACGTCGGGGTTATTATGAATAAAGTCGTGTACAAGAATTCTTTTGGCAAAATTAATGTGTAGAAATAATACCTTTTTTTGATATATATTAAAACATCAAAGGCATAACCCATGAAAGATATCATTGATAAGCTGGACTTAATTAAAATTAAAAAGGTCTGCTCTTAGAAAAGACAGTCTCGAGAGAATGAGAAGATAAGCCATAGACTAGAAGAAAATATTTTCAAAAGATGTATCTGATAAGGACTGTTATCCAACATGTACAAGAAAATCCTCTTTAAAAACTCAGTAATTTTTAAAAAATCTTGATTAACTTATGGGCCAAAGACCTTGATGCCTTCATCAAATAAAATACAGAGACGTCACATAAGTCTATGAAGAGATGCTGTAGATGATCTACATAATATAAAGATCAAAGAAATGCAAAATTAGAATGGTTAAAATCCAGAACACTGTCCACACCAAATGCTGGTGTGGGTAAGGAGCAATGGGAACTCTCACTCCCTAGTGGTGGGAATTCAAAATGATGCAGCTACTTTGAAAGACAGTTTGGTGGTTTTCTACAAAACAAAATATACTCTGTAAACACACAATCTAGCTATCACACTTCTTGGTATTTAACTATATGAGTTGAAAACATGTCAATACAGAACCTGCATACAGATATTTATAGCATTTTATACATAATTGCCAAGACTTGGAAGGAAACAAGATGTCCTTCAGTAGGTGAATAAGTAAATAATAAATAAATTCAGACAGCAAGCTATTATTCAGCACTAAAAGGAAATGACCTATCAAACCATAAAAAATTAGAAGTCAATCCAAAAAGGCTACAACTATATGATTCCAATGATATGATATTCTGGAAAAAAACCACAGACACAGTATGAGGATCAGTGGCTGCTGGGGATAGGAGGGGACAGTGGAGGAGGAAGGTGGGGTGAATAGGTGGAATACAGAGGATTTGGGAGGCAGTGAAAATACTCTACATGTCACCATAGTGATGGATGCACATCATTACGTATTTGCTCAAACCACAGAGTCGACGACACCAAGCGCGAGTCCTAATGTAAACTATGGGCTCCAGGTGATAATGGTTTGTCAAATAGGCCCATCGGTTGTAGCAAATGTACCCCCCTGGTGGGGGATGTGTGAGGGCAGAGGGTGAACGGGAATTCTCTGTACCGTCCTCTCAATTTCACTGAACCAGAACTGTTCTAAAAAATCAAGAAAAAAATGTGTTTTGAAGAATGAATTTTTAGCATCTTTGTCATGTTTCTTATGTATGATGACAGATGCTGACTTTTTCAAGCATTTATTGGATTCATATCTTTTCCTGTTGTGCCTATCTCGGGGATACCTTAAGGATATTTTCAGGCCAATTTGTCAAAGGAGACTTAATACAGTTAAAAATATTTCATGACATTCAAAAGTCATCCAAAAAGTCATCCTTAAACTTTTCTGCAGACTGAAAAATTCTTAGAAGAGGCTTTAGCCTATAGGTGTGGATCATTATACATGTACTATATACGAATTTTATGTAAAGGTATCATTATGGGGACTTTTTATTTGCTAGGTCTTCAATGTTCAAACATACAGAAGGACAAGTACAGTGTTTGGCACTTAGTCGAAGCAAGTCGCTCAATAATTGTGTGCTGAATATGAGTTAGCTTCAGGTACTGCCTTCAGGCAGGGCAGTGCCCCCCTGAAAGTAGATGGTTTTAAATGAAATTGAGTGGGAGGGGTTAAATGAAAGCCCTCTGTTGAAATGCTGCATTTTCCATTTTGGCCTCCCAAGTGTCTCAGTAGATAAATAGGAGCTGATTAGAAATGAGTGGAGCGGTGCCCTGGATGGAGTTGGGAGGATTGATTAATATGTCTCAGAAAGCCAAATCAAATAGCATGTAAATGGCTCCTAGAGAAAAAAAAAATTCTCCCTGGCCAATTTTCCACAAGTTCCTAAGGCAATGTTGACTCTCTATGGCTTCATCCAGACGTGGGTTTTTCTGTAGTCCAGTGCAATAAGACAACCATACAGTGTCCTAACTCAACAACACTTTCACGAACTAAGCAAATGTTGCTGAACCCTGACTACACACCAGCCACAAGGCTGAGTGCAGATGGGAAAGATGTGGCTCAGATCCCTAAGAGCTCATATTCCAGTCTGAAAGACAGGCCTTTGTGATGAGCATGAAGGTGAGCAGCCCAGGGCCTTGGAAGAGCCAAAAAATCTTCGCCTTTAAAATCAGAGATGGTGATTTGACTCTTGACTTTGCAACTTATAAGGTGAATGTCCTTAGACAAGCTACTTAGTCCCTTAAAAATTTATCTTTATCTGCTTCACGATGATGGTGATGATGCTTAGAGACACACCTACAAAGGACCTGGCCCAGGAGAAGCGGTTGGGGCACCATGGTTCATATTTTCACATGCAGTGGGATGATCCAGGGCTGCTGTGTCTTGCACAAGCCCGGGGCCACAGATTCTTTCACTGTCAGGGTGAGCTTCACAGCTGCTAAATCTTCTGACATTTTTATTTCGCCGTGAACTTTCCTAGCTTTCCAGGAAATTAAATGTGGGGCTTTGAAGGATGCTGTAAACACTGGACCTTCTTAGGTGGTTTTCAGAAAAGAAGGAAAATACAGGAACCCAGGAAAAAAATGAAAAGATGTGAACTTTAAACTGTCATTAATCCCTCCCGTCATTGCAAGCTGGGCTGGGTTTCTGATCTCACATGACGGTCTCAGAAACAAGGGTTGTTTTGTGGGCTAGGTATATCTCAGGCTTCCCACTGATAGGAAAACAGAGCCATGTGAAAAGAGGACCTGGACCACAGGAGGTGTCAGTTCAAACCCAGAATCAGAATCAAAAGCTGCCTCCCTTCTCAATTTAGACTTAGAGATCTGTATTTCCAGCCCAGTGTTATTTGGAGCTGTATAGTAGGGAGAATAATAGTACCCTGAATATGTGCATGTCCTAATCCGTAGAACCTGTGAATATATTAGGCAATATAGTAAAGAGGAATTAAGTGAAGATGGGTTTAGTTTGCTAAGAAACTGACTTTAATACAGGAGATTGATCTGTGCTCATTGCATCTAACTGTGCAAAAGTCGAAGAGGGAGTCAGAAAAGAGAGTCAGCAGGAGATGTGACTATGGAGGAAAGGCACAGAGAGACACTGCATGGGTGGCTTTGAAGACAGAAGGGGGCCACAAGCCAGGGACCCCGGGCAGCATGGAGCTCAAAAGGCACACAAACAGATTCTCCCCCGAAGGCTGCAGAAAGGAACAGAGGCCTGTGTAACCATGACTTTAGTCCAGTGAGACCCATTTCAGGCTTCCGTCCTCCAGAACTGTAAGATAGTACACGAGTCGTTTCAAGCCACTGAGTTTTTGTGATTTGTTACAGCAGACGTAGGAAAAAAATACAAACTGAAACCATAGACTGGAGCATAGAGTCATTAAAACAATAAGAAATGGGTCTAAAAGTATGCCTAAAAAAACAACATATAGATATATCTATATTCAGAATTATTAAACCAGAAAATGTACTACATTTGAAGTGTCTCTGATAGGGAGGCAAATATGATATACATATATTTTTGTTCATATATATATATTCCATTCACACTTAGACCCAGACAAATGAAACTTCAGTAGACACACCTTCAAACTTTATGAAAGAAAAACAGATTATTGTAGGAGGCAAGAATTACTGTAAAATTCATTTGAGAACAAAAGTCCCTAAATGAATATAAAGCGTATTTTTATTTCCAAAATGTTGATTTAAACTGAAACTTCTGAGAAACTGCCATAATAATCCCTTCGAATAAGTACAGGCGTCAGCTAAGATTAAATTAAGTGCTGGATCTGAAAAATGCTTGGTGAACTGTAAAGTGTTTTATATACATACTTGCTTGCTATTTTTTGTAGAAAACTACTCATGACAGCACACATTTCCATAGCCCCTGGAATGTTTAAAGGTCTTCAGGGTATACTCTCTCACATAATATAATCCCTAAAGATGAGCTGGACAGGCATTCTTCAGAAATAGAGACTAGAGTCTTTAAGTGAAGTTTCCTTTGAAAAACTCTTACCAAAGGCAGTTACGAGCTATGGCCACGGGAAACACAGGCCACAAAAGACGGATGAGACATGAATTCTTCCTTAAGGAGATCACCATCTATTGCGAACAAATAGAGCATAAATAATGCCAACACAATGGAGTAAATGATAGTGTTAAATGACTTTGCCCAATGCCATACAGAGAGAATTAACCCCAATTTCCTGGCTTCTAATTCAATCTCAATCTCAATCTCTCTCTCTCTCTCCCCCCTCCCCCTCTGTCTCTCCCTCCTCTCTCTTTCCTACACACACACTCACGATCATCCTTCAGGTATTCCTTCCTCCTGCTGATCATCTTGCTCCCATGCTAGAAGACAACAAGCATCTCTCCCTGTCTTCTCACCACTGTGCAGACTGAAGTCCACTGTGGGCAGAGATAGTTTTCTCCAGAAGCCCTCCCATCCTGTTGTTTAAAGCATTCAGAAGGCGTGATAAAAACGGGCTGAGATGGAGTTGACCCTTGTACTCCTCTCTGCACCTATCAGCACGCTGCACACTTCATAGGCACTGTGTCCATATGGGCTCATTTGTGCATTCATTACGCACTCATTTACAAAACACTCATTTAGCATCTACTATGTTCTAGGTAACATACTAACTGCTGACAGCATAGTAACAATCTCACTAGTTATAACAGCTATTGTCTATGGTATATTCACTATGGACCAAGCATTCTGGTAAGTATGTTCCATACATTTAATTTTGAGAAATATTATTATTATTGATATTTCAGATGAGAAAAGTAAGACAAAGTTTAGGTCATTTGCACAAGGCACAGTTAGTAAGTGGGTGAAACATAATGCAAACTTAGGAGCTTGGCTTGGCCCAACACACTTAACCACTTTACTAATCCTTTTATATTCTTAGTTTCTGAGAATATATTTTTTTCTTGATGAGTGTCAACTCTTACTAAATACATGTTCTGTGTGCAATTTTATTGTATTTTTTCTCCTCTATATTATAATATAATTAATTATCTTGATTAGATAATCCTCATTAGACGTGCTTGAAATAAATATACATTCTTGATTAAAAGATAATCCACATTATAATCCCAGAATAAATCCCACTTGGCAATGGTATAACGTATATTTTTACTATATATTTAAATTTGATCTGCTAATATTTGCTTAGAATTTTGAATATATACGAAATACAGGTTTATACTTTTTTTTAAGTGTCCTTTTCTGGTTTTGGCGGCAGGATTATGCTGCACTCATGATATGAATTGGGCAGTGCTCCTGTTCTGAAAGAATCTGTGTGAGACTGGTATTGTGTTTCTTGCAAATGGTTATAAGAACATGGCAATGAAATAATTTGGTTCTGAAACTGCTCTCTTCCACTTTCGTAAGTTGGTTTGCTTGTTTGGGGGAAAGTTCTAACTGAACATTCAATTTCTTTAACAAGGAGTGCTCTTCAGAGATCTGGGAATTTTCTGGTTATATTGTTATGTTTTTTCTTTCAGGTTAATTAATTAGTTACTTTTTATTACAGTTTACACTCCATATTATTTTGTATCAGTTTTGGGTGTACAGCAGAGGGGTTAGACCATCATACACTTTACATTAACCCTATTGAGGCCAGATAACATCTCCTGTATAAATTCAATTCTTGAAATTTACGGAAACTTGTTTTTTTGCTTAGTATAATGTCTGTTTTGTCAAATATTCCAAATACATTTGAAAACACTCTATTGTGTTGTTTATTCCAATATAGTTTTTGGAATACATGTCAATTAGTTCAAATTAGTTAATAGGGTTTTTTAAATAAATTTTATATTCTATTGGATTTTTGGTGTGCTTTAAACATTTATTGATATTTTAGAATTTGTAACCATCATAGATATGTTGTCCTTTTTTCCTATTAATTCCGCCAGTGTGTGTGTATGTGTGTGTAAATGTATATATGTATGTGTGTGTATATATAATCTTGAAACTATGTTTGTAGGTATGTATCTACTTGGGTTTATGATGAGTTCTTATTGACAATCTTTTACCTTTACGAAAGATTCCTAGTTCTTTCTTTAATGTTTCCATCAGTGTCTATTTTTCTATTAATATACTCATGCTAACTTTCTTTTGGTAGTGTTTGCAAGTTATAACATTATTATTATTATTACTATTATTATTATTATACAATTAATCTGTATTCCTAGAAGATAAGTGTGTTTCTCCTAAACAGCATATACTTGGGTCTTGGTTTGTATATTTATTTTTCTTAATCTGACAAATTTGTCTTTCTGCTGGATGAGTAGACAATTTACATTGAATATAATTATTGATAAAGATCAACTCAAGTCTGCCACTTTTATATTTGCTCTATAGTTGTCCAGGCTGTTGTTTACTTGCTCTCCCATATCTAATTTTCTTTGGATTAATTGAGAAATATTAATATTCAGTTTTCTTTCCTTTATTCACTTTTTATTTTTACATTCTATATTATCTGTATCTGTAGTTTACTTTGATTATAATACTTATTTTTAACTTGTTGCAACCGATCTTAAGCTAGCACTCTTCCGATTACTGAACCATGCAACATCCTTACTACAATTCAATTCATTTCCTCCCTTTCACTGTTGTCTTTATTTTATCTCCACAGTTGTAACATCTATAGTGCATTATCATTGTTGTTGACTTAAAGACTCTGTGATATTTTATACTTATCCGTATATTCACCTCTTCTAATGTTTTCATTTCTTTCTATGTTTTTATATGAGTCCATTTCCCTTCAATGTGAGAAACTTTCTTTACTATTTTTATAGTGTGGGCCTGCAGGCAACAAGTTCTCTGAAACTTGTCTGTAAAAATTTGTATTTCACCTTCATTTTTGCAGAATATTCAAAAACGGGTACAAAAATCTACACAGTATTTTTTTTCTTTCATTGCAGTACTTTGAAGATTCTATTTCAGTATCTTCTGGTTTTCATAGTTTCTATTAAAAAGTTTTCTGACAGTTAAAGACAATGTGTCTTTTTATGGTTACTTTTAAGAATCTCTTTGTATTTGGTCTTCAGAAATTAAAATATGTGTCAATGCATGATTTTTCTTTGTATGTGTCTTGCTTTGAGTTCAATTACCTTCTTGAATCTCAAAGTTATCTTTTATCAGTTTTGCACACCTATTCATCAATAGGTTTTTCAATATTGCTTCTCTCTTCTCTCTCTCTCCTTTTCTTCTGAAATTCCAATTTTCTACATGCATGTTAGACTATTTATAGTCTTCCATAATTCTATTATTATCTATTCCGTTTTATTCATTCTTTTCTCTCTAGTTTGAATAATTTCTATTGATTTGTCTATATAGTCTCTTTTCTGCTGTTAAGAACAATGAGTTCTTAATTCACAGTATTGTACTTTTTAGTCTTAGACTGTCCATTTTGGACATTCTCTTTGTTGGAGTTCCCTACTGTTCATGTTTTCCTCGCATTTCTGTAGTGCACGTGTATTTAGTTCAGGAATGTCTAATGAGGTATCATAAGATAAATGGTCTATCATGACATGTTAAAATTTAAATGCAAACAGAAGTCCATATATTGGTTATATAAGGAAAAACACAACATTATTAATTTTAAAGACATTTAATAAGAGTACAATGATAAATTTTACATGCATTTTAAAACCTATCAATTTCCTTATATGGGGAACTTTATAATATGGTTTTAAAATATGTAGGAAAAAAATAAAAAAATAAAATATGTAGGCAGAAGCAATTTCAGGCCATTTTGGTAAATAAGGTTTGTTCTGCAAAACTGCCAACTGAATCATAGCATCATGGGCTCATGATTCGTCCAATAAATGTTTACTGAACACCTACTATGCACTGTGCCCAACATCAGGTCTGTGCGTCTGCACTGGGTCTAAAAGCAACAAATTCCAGGTTTAGCAGGAGGTTGATAGTCTCATAAATGTCACTTTTGCAGAGATTATGTTTTGCTGAAGGGATAGCCTAGTGCAAAGGAATGAAATTTATTAATGCCATTGTCTTGTGACAGTGACTCACCTGGGTATGTCATGCCCCAAAGAGACAGATGTCTTTGAGGTTGTTCACAATGAGAAAAATCTCTTTTTAATAAATACAAGATGGCATCTTAAAGAGTTAAGATGGCGTCACTATTAAATAGAAAACTGTTATAAAGGCAAATTATTCAGGAAGTTGGGCAGAATGTTAGCAAATTTCATTACTGACTTATAGCAGCAGGATATTTATATACAATATATAACAGCAAACAAATAATCGAATAGCAAAAGAGAAGCTAGAAAAACTTCAGGGCAAAGAAAGTAAAATGATCATTTAGATATGGTAAGCTTCTTTAGGTAAATCAATTCTTCACTATTTCAAATGTAGAAAAGACAAAGCCTGGAAAGAAATCAAGACTGAACACCTTAAACTCAGAAGTCTGAGAATACAGAAATATCTTTTTTGAAATATATTTGTTACTTTCAGGCTTCCTTAATAGGAAGATATTGGTGGTAAATAAAAGTATTTCATTTTGTAGAAGAGTTTATAATAGTTGGTATATTTGAGGATATAATAAGAGTAGGAATAACTTACATTTATAGAGCACTTATTAAATATTAATGTGATTTATATGTTTCAGATCGTGTCATTTAATCCTTACAACCATTTTATATGTTTGATCCAATTTTCCCTACAGATGAAGAAAGAGACAGTTGTATTCCTCTTTTAATCCTCTTCAGTATTTTCTTTCATTGTCATAGTAACCTGTGTCCTACAAATGAGACACTTTAGTGACAGAATGTTTGACTTAACCAGTGTCCCAAGAGGGAACTGTGGAGCCAGATTCAGCTCAGATATTCTAGGTCCAGAGCCCCTGCTTTTAATCACTAACAAACACCAAACTATGTCCAATTTAAAAGGAATATCATATAATAGAGTAGACTCTTTTAAAGTCTTTATCAATCAACTCATACCATGTGAGGCTATCTATAGAAACAGGGATGCTTTAGGGGTTCCCCGTACTTTTAAAGCAGAATTTAAAGCAGAATTTAAACTTTGACCTAAAATGGTTTACTCCGGTTTTTAATGTCTCCCCTAAACCCACTTATTCACTTCAGCCTTTACGTTCTTTCTTTCTTCACCAGATTACCAGAGGACGAGATACTCTTACTTTTTTTTTTAATTATTTGTTAACCGTTTCCACTTGCTCCAAGACTTTGTTCTATCAAACATCTCTCTCACTCCCCTGTGTATTCTACCAGTGCCACTGTATTAGTTTTCAAGGGATGCTATAACAAAGTACCACAAACTGGTACGTGATTAAAACAATAAAAATGCATTGTCTCACAGTTCTGGAGAAATCCAAGATCAAGGGGTTAGTAGGGTTGGTTTCTGCTGAGGGCTGTGAGGGAGAGCCTGTCCCATGCACCTGCCCTAGTCACTGGTGGTTTGCTGCCCATCATTAGCATTCCTTGACTTCTGCCACAGCACCCCCATCTCTGCCTGTACACGATCCCCTTGTGTGTTTTTCTGCACCCAATTTCCCCTTTTTATAAGGACACTAGTCGCATTGGAGCAGGAACTCACCTAATGAATTAGCTAAGGATTTCATCTTAACTAATTACATCTACAACAATTTTCTTGTCAAATAAGGCCACATGCTGAGATACTTGGGGTTAGGACAACATAAAAATAATCGGGGTACACAATGTAACCCATAACATCTACTATCATGAATGTTTCATCACAGCCAATAAAACTAGTATTTCTCCCACCCTATAAAGATAATAACATCTTCTCTAACTCTATTACTGTTCAATCCTTTATCTTCCCTTCTCATTTAGCCTTATTAAAAGAGGAGTTTATGCTAAGTCTTCCTACGTCAGAAAGAACTGTTTGCTTACAAGTAAGAAACTCTAACTCTGGCTAACTTAAATTCAAAAGAACTACATCAAGAAAGTATAGGATAGCCAGTAGGACAGAAGCTTAAAGTACATGGTGCCAGACAGAGTGATGCTTTCCAAAAATTCCACCTTCAATCCTATGCTGCCATTGGTCTGGCTCTGGGCAACAGTCTGTTCATCCTAGAAATACGTTTCATTCCCAGTGGAGGCACTGCATCACCAATGCATTGCTTTCTTACCATCTCTATTTTCCTGCTACAGCAACAGTCATAGCTTGGGCTCTCCAGGAACACATACTGAGAAAGGGTTGGGTCACAAGGTATTTAGTAGAACCATTACCTATTAATTCAATTAAAAAATGGGCAAAGGACCTGAACAGACACTTCTCTAAGGAAGGCCCAGAGACATATGAAAGGATGATCAGCATCACTAGCCATCAGAGAGATGAAAATTAAAACTGCAATGAGATACCACTTCACACTGGTCAGAATGGCCATCCTAACCAAATCAACAAACAACAAGTGCTGGCCAGGATGTGGAAAAAAGGGAACCCTAGTGCACTGTTGGTGAAAATGCAGACTGGAGCAGCCACTGTGTAAGATAGTATGGAATTTCCTCAAAAAACTGAAAATGGAACTGCCTTTTGACCTGGCAAATTCCACTGCTGGGATTATATCCTATGAATCCTGTATCACCAATTCAAAAGAACCTATGCACCTCAATGTGCATAGCAGCACAATTTACAATAGCCAAGTGCTTGAAACAGCCTAAGTGCCCATCAGTAAATGAGTGGATCACAAAACTATGGTACATTTATACAATGGAATACTATACAGCAGAAAGAAAAAAGGAAATCCTACCCTTTATGACAGCATGGATGGAACTGGAGAACATTATGCTAAGTAAAATATGCCAGGTGTTCAAAGACAAATGCCATATGATCTCACCTATAAGAGGAACCTAATCAATAAAACAAACAAGCAAGCAAAATATAACCAGAGACATGGAAATAAAGAACAAACTGACAGTGACCAGAGGGGAGGAGAAGGGGGTTAGCAGGAGAAAGAAGGGGGAGGGTTGTCAAGGAATGTGTATAAAGGACCCATGGACAAAGATAACAGGGATAGGACTGAATATGGGAGGTGGGGGTTGGTAGGGCAGAGGGAGAGTGATAAGGGGAGGGAATGGGGACAACTGTTACTGAACAGCACTAAAGAAAGGTTTAAAAAAAGAATCAATACCTATTAAGAAAAGGGGGGATAAACAGAATTAGAAAAAAACTAATCAGCAGTACAGATCCAACAAAACCTCCGCCAACCCAGAGGTAATTTTGGAGCAGTTACTGCCCGTCACCATCTCTCTAGTTGAGCAGAAACACCCATGTCTTTGGAACTCCACCGTGCTAATATACGGGCTGCCCTGGGAGGGGCCACCTCGGGCATGGAGGTTCCCTGCCATGAGGGAATCCCTGAAGAAGCTGACAACTGGAGCTGGTCTGCTGACATCACTCCCCGTAGCGGAAAAGCAGGTGCTGCCTTGACAGGGGATCTGGGTGGGGCATCTCTGTGTCTACCACAAATGCCCGAGACAGTGGAGTCTGACTGACTACCGTGAGTCCTCCGCCCCATCTCTAGCTGGCAGAGAAAGGATACATGGAGCAGCACTTACACCAGAACTGCAACAGAGGAAAGGAAAGAGATTTCAAGTGGAAAAATGAAGTTATTTTATCAGATAAAAGGGAGAATGACATTGGACTTGCAAAAACAACAGAATATTTATGTTCTTTACCATTTTCTTACATGTCCTTCGTTTTCTAATTGAGGGAAGACTGATTCCTCCTTTATCACACTACTTACATTCTGCTAAGCTCACAAAAATTTTTGTTGACTAGATTAATTACATATTGTTCAAAATATTTACTACCCTTCCTAGTGGAAACATGATTATTTTCTCCCTCTTAGGAAAGAGGCTCACACAATTGAATTCCTCTTGAAGGGGTTTAGAACAGGCTTCCCCAAGATGTGCCACTTTGATGAGAAACTTCCACCGCCCACTTAAAGAATTTAAATCAGAGGCCTTTCCCATAATAAGAACTATTAGAAATAACATTTTATGTCCTATCTATAAGGCACAGCAAACTTCTAATTATTGGACATCTGCTCTTATCATCCTGCGAAGGACCTTTCTCTCCAGGGCGCTTTACCCCATTCTTAGCTCGGAAAGCCATGTAGACCCCCCTTTCTCTTTCTGTCTCTTAGCCTTCTGGGTCTACGGAGTCTCTCTCACATATGTAAGGTTCCCATGTGTACATATGTAATTAAATTTGGTCATTTTCTCTTGTTAACCTATCTCATGTCTATTTTGTTATTAGACCAGCTGAAAGAACTGAGAAAAATAGAGGAATGTTTTTTCCTTCCCCACACTTTGGCCAATGAAATCTAATTGGCAGTGGCATGTGTTACTTCTGAGCAGAAGTTTTAAGAGCATCTGATGGTTCTGCCTCATTATTTTTCTGCTCTGCAATGAACCTGAATCTCTAGATAGGGACTGTTGAGCCTGGACCCCTCCGTGAAGACAGAGAGCAGAGTAGCAGGCAACCTACAGTACGTCGAGAAACAGACTGAGAGAAATACAGGACTTGTCCATGTATAACTTTGATGGAAGTCAGGATTAGGTGGGCTTTCACATCCTGCTTAAATAAATATTGTTAAATGCCCCCTTCAGTTCCAGGGTCTCAAACTCAAATGCCTCTGGAAAATGGGCAAGTCCTTTTACATTGTAACAAAACCAGTGGCAATTTTACAAGAGAGCGTTGGTGTCTGAGGAGAAAAGGAGAGTGCAGGCCCCAAGTTAAATGCATTCCAATTCAAATGCTTTTAAAATTTCTGCTTAATCAAACCTACCTTCTGGATGAAATCAATCATGGGACCACCAGTCAATCTCTCCAACTATATCAGGCAGGCCTCTCGGTGTGGCCCAGGGTAGCAATTCCTACAAGCTTATGGGGATTAGTTCTTAATAGACTAAAGACTGAATTCCAAGCAACCAGGCAGGTTCTTTCTATAGGGAGATCAATGTTAATGAAGGGCATTGTACCTCCTTACAAAGAATGGAATTTAAGCCATCCCAATACAGTTTCATGAATAAGCTTTTTTTTTTTTTCATTATTTGTTCTAAGACAGGAAAAAAACAAACAAATAGATTTCCTCAAGGAGAGAACGTGCCCAAATATCTGACTTCCTTTCATCTATTCCATCCTGAAATCCTTGCTTAAAACAACTTACATCACCAGAGAAGCACTAAACTCTGCTTTAGAGCTAATCTGTTCAGCAATGCCACAGAAGAATGCAGACTGAATAGCAAGTCTAAGCAGATTCCCAGGGACTGGAGCTCTTGAAAGGACAGAAGGACTGTTTTCTTCAACATAAAAGGCAATGGAATACATTTGCTCTATTTTCTACTTTTCTGTTCTGACATATGAGGAACACTTCCAATGAGTTCTTTAGGAATCCCTAAGAATAAACTATTTCTGGCCCCACACACCCATTTCTCTCTGTGGAAATCAGATTACACCCTCCCAGTGATTTCTCAGAAGAAAATCAAAGCACACTAGCCCGGAAATGTTCAGAATAGTCTCTCTTCCTCAGAGAACACTGGTAACTGTGTAGCTCCAACTGTGGGAGTGTGAGTTCATATCCTGGTATTGCTTGGAGGATGACATCACTCTTATTTTCCATAAAGAGTTGTTCCATATGTGCTGCTTACTGAGCAAAACACACATATGTGGCGACTGCAGATGAAATATGCATGCAATGTGAGCCTAATCCTCCTTTATCTCTTAAAGGAAACAACGACAGTATTTAACCAAGACTGATAAAGTAATGTTTTCTCTTCTCAATTTAAAAACAATTCCCAAGCCTGCATGGAATCAATTTTCCCAAATAATTCATAAAGCTTTTGTTAAGTCCTCTTAACATAGTGGTTTAGCTTTGTGTTTGGGAATCACTAGATAGAAGAGAAATAATAGGGACTGTTTTCTAAGTGCTTGTAGCATGTGGGACACTTACATTGCATTGCATTCTCACAATAAGCCTCCTCCAATGGTGACATGCTTCCCACTTTTGAGGTGATAAAAAAACTGAGGCTCAGAGAGGTTAAGTAAATTGTTCGGTCACAGTGTTAATACCAGAGCTGGGTTTCCATTCCTGGAAAATCTGAGAGCAAACCTGGATCTCTTTCCACTCCTGCTCATCAGAAAACAATGAATAAGGTGAAAGGCAAAAGATTGTTTTTTTGATAACACGGTTTTGAAGTAGGATTACTGCCAAATCTCTTCTCTTTGGAATGCTTCACAGTCAATCTGTTCCCTTGATCTCCCCCACCCCCTTCTCGAAGGCAGGCTGGAGTAACAGAATTTAGAAGCAAAACCGCTTAAGCGGTGAAGTTACAGTGACTGCCTTCCTGAAAGCACAAAGTGGATTTCCAGCCGGGTTTGATCACATCTGAGTTTAACCTCGAAGATAACATACTTGTATTCACTGGTAGTGCCCTGAATGCCTGGAGAGGTTTCCAAATAAATACCTTTCCTGTTCTCTGCTTACTGCTTTCTCCAAGGTGCTGAGTCACAAAAAATAATTTTTCTTTAATATTGTCAGGATATCCAAATGATCTTCTTACCCTCCTAAATCTTCCTAGGTAGCAAATTGAAAGATTGGTCCCTAAGGCCTTCTTTGGTCCTTAGCAACTGAATGACAATTGTTTCCTGACTCTTTTTTCTTTGTGACTATTCCCTTTACCCCCACCCTGGGAAGCTAAGCTTCCTTCAGTGAGGTCTTTCCTCATGAATCCCAGGGGCCTCTTCTCAGTCCATCTATAAGCATTATCAAGCCGAACATTTCTCTGGAGCGGAACATCAAGCTTCAGAATTTGACTTTTTGGGCCTGGGAACAGATAGTGCTGATGATAAAAATAAAACAAAACACCATCCTTTCCCATCCAAACTTGTTACCCAATTACACTCTTCAGTCCCCAGGGGTATGTGACAGTATGACCATAAGGGATCAATATGGAGTTGCCCCTGGCAGTAGTAATTAGCCATGAAAACATCTCCCCTGGCTGTTCAGATGCACTGGGGGAGGGGAGGCTGGGGAACCAGGAATGGAGAGTGACGGTTTGTGCTCCCCACTTTGAGGAGTCCCCGCATAGGAGCTTACTGCTTACTGTCTGAACCCTGCGTGAGAGGTACTTGGTGAGCTCCCAGCCTGAAGAAGGTAGGCTGAGAAGCCTGCTTTCACTGGAGGTTTCTTAAGCGTGCCCTTGAAATATCCTAAAAGTTTTCAGGAAGTCATCAGGAGACAAATTTCCAGGAGTCAGACATGCATATTTAACAGCAAACGCCTCACCTGTCAGTTATTGAGTTCTGTACCACTCATTCTGGGCTAAAAAATGAAAGGGTTCTCTGACATCAGGGCTGGGAGAGCAAGACTTGGTTGTCAGTGAAGACAAGGATGAAGGCAGGGTTGGTGGTTTCCCCCACACAGACACACACATCCATTGATACCAGCTTTTACCTTGCACAAGGTTATTTTTTAAAATGTGGGTGCTCCATTTTCAGAGTCTCATCTAAAAATATGTGCCTGCATGTCTGTGGCTGTATATATAGATCCAAAACCCCAAAAGAGTGTGACCATACTCAGGACCACAGATGTAGCAAAGAGCAGGACTGAAGGATCCCTTTCTACCTTCTGTATCAGGGCACGGCATGTGCACACATTCAGCCTTGGTTTCCTGAACGAGAAGAATCAATTTTCTAATGCAGAGGAATCTGAAGAACCTCAAGGAAGACAGCATACTGCCCTTCCGCTCTGCCCACAGCGGCATCTTTGGCAAAGCTAAAACTGTAAGACTAAAAGCAAACACTAATTAGGGATGTTCTTTCCATGTACTAGACAAGCACATTTAGCCTTTTACAGGTGTTAATCCCTTTACCACACAGAAGGACCATATAAATCAGGCACAGCCATTATTGTAATTTAATAGGTGGAGAAAGTGAAGGTGATGCAGATTTAGTGACTTCTGCAAAGGCACACCCAGGGAAGGAAAATCCGTGTCCACATCCATGTTTCTGACTACCACATTACGACAGGCACTGTGCATAGCGGTTAAAACCATGCATGGCTTCCAGAGCCAGGCTGCCTGGGTTTCAAATTAGCTAGTTGCTTTTAATCACAAGCAACCTATTTTCTCTATGCCTCAGTTTTCTCCTCTATAAAAATAAGGATAATAATCGTGCCTACCTCAGAGGGGTGCTGAAAGGAATCAGTGTTTAGTTGGTGTGAAGCACCTGAAATAATGTAGGACTTCAGCACATGTGAGTGACTTAGTTTTGTGTTGTCCTGCTATTCAAAGTCTTTGTAATAAATGTATGTTCTTTTATAAATAAGGGGAGTGCTACGTGCTGCATGCTTAACCAACCAGCCATTCACATTGGTGTGGATTGTTTCATTTAAGTAGTCTCTAAGATCAGGAAGAAGACAAGATTGCCCATTCTCATCACTTCTGAAAGTCCTATCCAGAGCAATTCGGCAAAAGGAATAAAAGGCATCCAAATCAGAAAGGAAGAAGTAAAGCTTGAGAAGAAAAGAGATTGGCAGGATATGACTTGGGATTGGGAAAAATTAATTCTGGTGCTTGGGTTAGTAATAAAGATTGGGAAAAACAGGGTTTCATGGCTAAGCAAAAGGCAGTATGAAGGCACTGGCTTCTAGAAGAGAAGAAGGAGCAGAACAAGGTTTGGAATAGGGGACCAGTGGCAAATTTCTGTAAAGAGCCGGACAGTAAATATTTTTCACTCAATGGGGTCATCTGGTCTTGGTGGTAAATTTTCGGTTGTCACAAATCAAGAAGAAGGCACTACTGGAATCTTGTAGGTAGAAGCCGGGGTTGCTGCTAAATGTCTTACAATGCTGTGGACACACACCCACAAAAAATAATTATTTAGCCCAAATTATCAATGACATTACCGTTGAGAAAGTTCACTCTAAGGGTCCAGTATTTCTGTAATTCCTAAAGCTCAGCTCTCATCAAACTAAATTTCTACCTAAACATGGCATCATTAGTGGCCTATAATATAGAGCCCATACTTTCTAGCATGAAATCCATTTCCCCTTCCCCGCCCTGAAATACACCCCACTAACTACCAAGCTCCGTCTCTAGCCATATCTTGACTACTTGAGTTTCCCTGAAGATACGCACTATTTTTCTACTTCTTCACCTTTGTTCAGGTTTTCTCTCTGCCTGTAACATCCTCTGACCCTAATCTCAACTACCAAAGTTCTCCTCATTTGCCCAAATCTAGCTCAAATTCCACCTCCTCTTTTAAATCATTAATTGTATGTCCCTGTCTGGGTCCCCCACAGGACTTTCCAGGCACTAATACTATGGCGGCAAATAGAATCCACATGGGCACATTACTTACTGACTTGTCCCACTTGACTCCCAACACTAGTCACCTTTAATATGTTCCTTGAGTCTGTGAGCATTTCTTATCATACCCGTTTCTCTAAGTGCCAGGGAAACACCATGCCTGGCAGGGGAAAGGCCCTGGATAAATCAGAGCCATTAAGTTGGATGCCCTTTGTTTGGAACAATGAAAGGAAAGTCTAAGGAAGAAGACTATAGATTGATTCAAGAAGCACAATATCATATGCTTTAAATATTCTGATATCTGTCCTTTGAAGTAACTGCCAAGCTACCACTAAAAAGGAACTTCCTTTTTCTATCATATGTCTATTAATTTTGTGTATTTATTTATTTATTTAATCTTTATTCTATTTTTTTCCATTACCCTTTAGTCCCCTTACACGCCCATCCCCCAGCCGTTACCACCCTGTTGTCCAACTTCATAGGTTCATGTTCCCTGGTGGCTGGAAAGGAGAACTAGGGTAGATGAGGAATCACTACACTGAGTAGAAACCATCCCTCTTCACTTTGACAAACCAATACTTGCTGGAGAGTCAAGAAAGCCAGCGTGGAGATTCTTATTACCTAGAAAGAGATTTGTCCTTCACCTGCAAGGAGGACCAGGAAACACTTCCCTAATGGTCACCTCCATTGGCCTATGGGGTTACTATCTCTGATGCCAAGAAAATACAGTAAATTATTGTTTTTCCCATATGTACATCGGTAATCCTAAAGTCAGATAAACCTTGGCTATAATAGCCGCTTATTCCTAGGCAAGCAATTCACCATCTTTGAGCTTCAATTTCTTTAGCTACCAAATGGAGATACAAACAATAGCATTGTTGTGAGGGATACATAGCATTAATAAAAAACCCCAGCATAATGTCTGAGAGCAGGGTCTTGATAAACAGCACTTTTTTCCAATTTGAATAAGAAGCCCCTGCCCTGACTGAGAAGTTTATGGTTAAGTCACTCAATTGTTGGGGCAATTACTGCCAATATTTGTTAAGCCCCCACAGCGTACAAGAGCAAGGTGGATGCTAAGGAAGTAGGATTTCATCTCTGCCTCTAGGGATCTGGTAGTTTGGTGGAATATGGTCAAGCATAGTTCAAGATATTGTTCGAAGCAGATGTAAAACTGCTGCATGCGTCTAGTACATTAGAGAGTGAGTCAAATAGAGCAGGTGCCAGCAGAGAGAGCTTTAGGGAAGAAATCTGAGTGTCGAGGCCCTGAGGGCTGTGGGAGATCTGGATGGGTCTTTATCCAGCCATTAAATGCGAAATGACTCATGGAAGAGCCTCACTTCAAAGGAGGCCAAAGTCATATTCATTTTCTTGGAGAGAGAGCTGAGGTTTTCGAAGCATTTCAAAAAGAGAATTGGATGCTACACCTTTTTAAGATCCAACCATTTCCGGATATGATTCCATTCAATGCCTTTTAAAGGTTTCTGCTATCACTCTCAGAAGTTCAGGGAAAGGATTCTGTGTGGTTTGACATCCTTTTCATTTACTCAGGAGGAAAACTCACCATGAAAATTTCCATATGTTGATTTTCTCCTATACATATTTATGTCAACAGTTTCCTTTTTAACAACTTTCAAAACATATGCTCTTTCTCAGGTTATTTTCCATAAAAGTAATGCAGAAACAGCATAATTCATGGGACTGTGCAGTTATCAAAGCAGGTGTGACATTTCTACCTGGTAAAAGTCATTGTCCCAGAACATATCAAGTGGCAAGGGTCACCCACTAGTTTGAGATATTCAAATTGTTCTATTGCAATCTATGATAAACTTATCTCTGCTGAAAAAGGCCAGTGGTTTTGGTAGGAGATTGTCACTATACACATTTGGAATATAAAATTCATCCTAATTAAAACAAAACAAAACAAAACAAAACAAAACACAGCAGCAGGAATAGCAGGCAGTTGGTAAATGCAAAGTTATAAGATTAGAAGCTTTATTAGAAATTATTCCATATCCTCCCACTAATTGAGTGGAATTGAAAATAAGAAGTAAAAATATTAAACAACATGAGAATATTTGAGGTTGCAAACAACAAGACAAGAATTTACGAAAGATCCATTGCAAGTTTTTGTAATGAGACTCTTCCCTTCTCCCAAAGACTTAATCTGAAGTTTGGATTGTACATACATTATATTTCTACTTTTGGATAACTTAAAAATATGTTTAAAATGAACATGCATAATAGGCCAAAAGAGAGATAACAATCTTCAAAAGTACTGAGTTACCCATGTTCCTTCTCTCAAAAGCCATGATGACATATCCCCCCATTGTGTGGGCTTTTTCCACTGTTCACACGCACAGTGTTCCACTGTTTACCATGGAGTCTGCTCCCAGGCGGTCCCTCTGCCTTCATACCTTCAATCCTAAAAATGCGCATGTTGGAAAGTATTTGACCAACATCAAGAGATGAAGATCCTAGCTTGTGGTCTGCCTTTAGGATATCATTTGTTCTTCTAGAACATATGGGAGATATATACAGGGTCAGGATTTACAAGACAGACGTGTGCCCAGGTTCATGCATTGCTTGAGCAGTTAGTTACATTCAAAGTTCGTTTCTCATTTCAGTTCATGTCACTTCCAAACCAGAAATAGATGAAGTAAAAACTTGGGTTTGCTATGTTTATATTCTTATTAAAACTTCTAATAAAGTTGTTTTTTACTACCAAAACAGGGCCAAGGTTCTGGTCTCACAAAAGATGGGCTTCCTCCCTTGCTCTATTTTTTCATCTATTTACCATTCCATTTATTTGAAATCACATGTATTAAGCAAAGCTCTATGGGTATTCGAAAGAGGAAGGGGTACATTTTACTGAACAATTAAGGGCTTTTCAGAAGAAATGCAGGTGGAGTGAGGTGTTGATGAATGAGGAGCTTGCTGGACATCTAAGAAAGAAAGGGGTCAGGGACTGAGCATCTCTGACAAAGCATGTCTCTACAAATTGCAGATGACCAAAGATAGTCTTTTTGAGATGACAAGGGGTTCTGAATGTCGTGCAAGCTATTAGAGGGGCCATGAGGGCTTCCTGCTGTTTAAGAGTGGGCATTGCTAGATGACAGAAGTAAGTTTTAAGCCATATACCAAAGATTTGAACTGAGTGAAGAATTTACATTAGAGACCAAATTGAAAGAAGTTTGGAAACGAAAGGTGTAGTCACACCATTGGGTGCAAATAAGATGAGGTCCAGCTGGTTTCCTGGTTATTAGAAAAGGGATCCCTTTTATTCTCTGAAAACTTATTTCAATGGTAAGTCTTCACACTATCTCTTTACACTTTGAACAACAATTGTATGAACTTCACTGCACTGCAATTCAGAAACCACAGAGATTTAGGTCACCTGTCTTTGAAACTTTCTCCATAGTGCCATACCGATCACCCAGCGTGCGGCATCTGCTATAGCTGTGGCCAGAAATGCGATTTCACTTTCCATGACTTGATACAGCTCCTGTTTTCTATGTACATCAAATCCAGAAGAATTCCACATTCTTCTCTTTCAGGCTGCTTTTCTGAATCCTCCCGTTCTCGCTCCCTACCTCCTTTCCCCCTTGCTTTTCACTCATTTTTTTTCCTTCCTTCCTTTCTTCTTTTTTTGTTTTAAATACTTAATAAGTACTGGCTGTTACAGTTTTTTATAATTTCACCATTGTTAGTAAAACGTTGCTTTCACTTATTTAATCAGGTTATTTTTTTTCCTTAAAATTTTAATTTTTGTTTACTAATTTTCTTTTAAAAAATGATTTCCTTTTATCAAGAATCTCCTTAAAGTGTTTTTCATCGACAAATATCTTTGTCAGTCAAGAAAGAGAAAAAGGAGGAGGAGGAGGAGGAGCATTCAAGCCCAACTTTTCCACTCCAGGGAGTTGATTTTAAATGAGTTCCATTCAGGCATGCCATCTTAACTAGACCCAACGGCATAACATTTAAAAACGTATCAAGTTCACCTTTTCAAAAGAGATGCTGCAAAATGAAGTTAGGATATTCATGTATATTCAGAACTTTTAAACTTTGCTCCCAGCATCAAATGCCAAAATACTATACAGCACATAAACATCTTTGTTCTGCTGAAAGTGATATCTCCCAGGTCAAAATGTCTCCACGGCATGTATTTTCTTCAGGAAACTGTTCAATGAACTAATGTGGATGACAGTTCCAGAGGCTAAAATGAAGCGCCTTTGCTGTGAAAAGGCAGAGGGTTTTCCTTAGTTACTGGTATTCTTAATTTTGCACTTTACTCCAGCTTCTTATGAGGAGTTTTAGGAATGTATTTAGACAAATTTCTTATATATCAGCTTTGTTACTTATAAGAATAAAACTCCTGTAAAAGGCAGGAAGCCAACATTTATTGAGAATGAGCCTCGCATTAAACATTAGGCACTTCCGCTGTCATTTAATCTTCACAACATTTGAAGTATGTCCTGTTGCTGTGCGTATTAAATAAATTGCTAAGGTCACATAGTTACTGCATAAAAAGGCTAGAATTCCTTCCAGTTCTCTCTGACTCTGAAGGCCTAGGATTTTTTCACTGGCTGTCATGTGAGACATAGTTTTCGTTTCTGAGGCAAAGTATTCTGAAAATTTGCAACGACGACAGATTAAAAACAGTGGACGAGATTTGGCAATAGGATGAACTCTGCCATTTTTTTTTTCTTTTTTGTCTATAACTGTGCAAACTATGATTCTGCCCAAGGACATTGCATGGAATTCCACCCTCAAGACATACTTCTTTGTTCTGTGTACCCAGGTTTTTTGTTTGTTTGTTTTTTTGCCAACTATTTCTTTTAACATTCACAGCATAGGATGTGTAAATTGGAAGAGGTTTTGAGGGTCATCTATTCCAGACTATATAGCTTAGATATTGTGAAATGCAAGTTTCCCAATTTGATCAAAGTCCTCACATTCTTATGATAATTGAATTTCAGGAAGAGTGAGATCCATTGAAAAATATTGCTTGTGAAATATTTTGAACCACATAAAAGAAGCTCATAACTGTTTTTCTAATGAATAAGTGAATACAATAAAAGAATGCTTATTTTCTTCATATTTTTTTTCCAAATGGGATCAGACAATGATTTCAGCAGTATGTAAAAGTACCAGATACGGTCCCACTAAACTATGTAAGAAGAAATACCATTTTTTATCTTGCCTTTCCCCTGTCCTGATGGGGAAGGAACAATGCATAACCTTTCTTCTTTTCATATGGAAGTGTTACTGTAGGCCTGGTTCAGGTCCACCTTCATCCCTACAAGGACCTGTGAAAGGTATTCTAGAATAGTTGTGATTTCCTTTTATCTAATAAGAACTATGATTTTCATACTCATCTGCCTATGTATGTTCAATGCTAAAAAAACCAGACTCAGAAACACTTTTCTGAAATGTTTGAAACCACATGTCATATTTCTGTATGTGAAGTACATGTCTAGTGCTAGAATTTATTCTGTTTTCACCTTCTCTTCTCAGTTTCGCTTTGCCCTTCTCTATTTATTCATTTATTTTTAATGTTATGTTGTTCTACATATTTTATAAGCCTCCTCAAGTCCTGTTTGAAATAAGTTAAAATTTAAGTAAATAAGTATATAAATTGAGACAAAAATATTCACAGACCAAGGAAAAAGAAGAATATATATACATGTGTGCTTTCGGAGTTGCATACATTTTTTAAAAAGTTAAAAATCAAAAGAAATAAATGATTACAGTAAAATAGCTATTTCCATTTCCCTCAAATGCACACAAAAGTCGGACAGTCTTAAGGCAGCTTGGCAGCTTCTTCATTGCTCTCCCAGTTGAGGACAGAGCAGTCCCACTCTCCAGGACTTAAGTGCAGGTCTGCTGTCCAGAGACCCATCTTACTTTATCTTCCACTTAAGAGAAATAATCCCACTCCAATCAGAATTGCCAATGCCCTAGAACATTCACTTTGAAGAGTTAGCTGGAAAGGCCAACATTCTGCATAGACTCTTTTTTTACTGCCTTGCTAATGATTTGGGGGCTGAATCTGGCTCCCAGCAGCGTTTCTCTCTTCTTTGCCTGGTGAGGGTCCAATCTGGTCTGCAAGGGTCAAGGGCTCCAAAGATACAATCTTGGGGGCGGGGGTCTTCCAGCACAGGACACAGAGGTCATGGGCACCCATACACTAACAGAGCCTGTTTCCTTGTTTCCATCTTGAGTGGGAAGAAGGGAAAGATGAGACTTCACAGTGACATGAAAGGCTTCTCCCCAAAGCCCACTAAACTGTGAGGAAATCATGAGGGCCTTGCTAAGAACTGTTTCACATTGTGGATCGGTGAGTGTTGGGGCAAGGAAAATCATTACACACCCTGAGACACCATGATTACCCAGCGAGATTTGAGGATTCTTGCGAAAGCCAAATAAGCAGAGCATTGTTCCAAGAACTGCACTTACCCCATTCTTCCTCTGTTCTTTTTGGGCAGAAAGTCAGCTAGTGTCGGCTTTGGACCATGCACTTAAATTAATCTAATAAATTTCTAGTGTGTTCAGTGTGTTTCAGAGATGTCTCTGTTTGCAGATGTTTTCTGGTAGCATTTTAATTTCTTTTTCCTGTAATTCTACATATATGTCACATATATCACACAAATATATATAACATTAATCACATTATGTATGTACATTCTTTGAAAGCATCTTCTTGAGTGCCTAGATGTGTTAGGCACCGTATCCAGAAGTGGGAAAACAAGGAAAGATAGTCTCTTCCCTCCAGGAGCTCGAGGCAGAGTGGAGGAAGTGGACAATAGGAGCTCAATGACAAAACACTCACATGGAGACACAAAGCAAGGAGGCCAACTGTACAGCTCTAAGAGAAGGGACTTTCAGAGAATGAGGGAGAGATGAGCTTGGGAAGGGTTTTAAAGTCAAGGCTGCATTTCGTCAAGCATGTAAGGATAAGTAGAACTTTGTCTACTTTATCATCTCCTTGTTTATGAAAGGGTGGAAGTTCGCCAGTTGTAAAAAGAACGTGAAGGGCTGTCTGGGCTGAGTGAGTAATATATGCAGAGGCACAGAGGTTGGACCAAGTATGACGCATTTGAGCAACTATGAGAAACTCCCTGTAACTTTCACATCATTGACTACTAGGGCCTGAGGTCATAAGAGTAAATATGACATTGTATTTCATGGTAAAACTTTGCTGTGGGTTCAAGTAGGAGACATACATAATGAGATCCATATTTTCCGAAGTTGATTTGAAAGGCTTAATTACTATGACATCAACTCCCAACAGTTACCAACATATTCAACATATACATGTTACATGTGTGTGTTAGAGCTACTGCCACAGTCATAGACTAGTAATACTGGTTCATCTGTATCTTTAGCATGTACAATGCAATCCATTTCATAAGGTTTCTGTAAAGACAATTGCTATACATGCTAACTACAACCTGAATATTTCCCTGAAATACCTAACAATTTCATTCTACACTCATGAAAGCATTGGATGAGTAAATATGGCCATGACTGTTTTTATCCCTTAATATATAGGAAGCATCTTTTAGTAAAATACAAATTAGTCTAGAATCAGCTAGCTAAGTCCTAGGATACGGTGAAATCATCCATTGAAAAGGGATCATCCCAGGAAAACAGAAATATGGAGGTCTTTTAGCCTACTATCTCATATTGTCAATGAGTAAGTGGAGTCCTGGATATGTTAGGAGTATTCCCATTGCTGCACAGTAGGTTCTGGCTTGAATATCTCTTTCTCATGAATGTCTTCTATCTACCATTTATGTAGGTATCATAAAAGTAGTAAAACCATATTTGCACCGAAAAGAAAATGGAGGAAAACAATAACATCCAGATTCTTATACTCTAGCACAGCAATTATTATTATGTTTATACACTAATTTTAAATTCCTTCCTACACATATTTATGTGTAGTTGAAATTAGTGTATAAAAAACTTTTTACCTTTCTGCCTGGCTGGTGTAGCTCAGTGGATTGAGCGCGGGCTAGGAACCAAGAGGTCCCGGTTCGATTCCCAGTTGGGGCACATGCCTGGGTTGCAGGACGGGTCCCCAGTGAGGGCCATGTGAGAGGCAACCACACATTGCTATTTCTCTCCCTCTCTTTCTCCCTCCCTTCCCCTCTCTCTAAAAATAAGTAAATAAAATCTTTAAAAAACAAACTTTTTACCTTTATGAAACTTAAATATACACACGTTACAGCCACATCTCTTCCACAATAACGCTCTGTACCCCATTATGCTCCCCAACTATCTAAATTGCTTCTTCAGGAGCTTCTCTTTTAACAGACCAGTTATATGCTCTCATGCAGGTTAAATGCTTTCCTGCTATAGCTAATATTTAAAAATCATATACATGCTGACACACATACACTTAAAGCAGGTAGGTAGTTATTTGTTTTTATAACAATGGAACCATACTAGACAGCCTTCCCGAAACTTACTTTTCACCCTGAATTCATTGAAGAGACCCAAATTCTGCTACCCTGAAACTGCTTTTTTGGGATATTGATTTTAAGATGCTCATTAAGAAATAAAAGACTCAGGACCTTTGACTCTTCCTCCTTCCCTGCCCAAGAGATTCAGACAGACAAAAACCTGCTTCAGGAAGGAGACCTTAGGATATTCCCCTTAGCCTAAACAAGAGGGCTTCAGGCAGGTGCCTGTTAGCTAGACACCTGCTGTGTCCCACTGTCTCTGGGTCACCAAGCAAGGCTATCCCTGACCATATTCCACAGAGTAACAGGATCTACTCCATCCACCCTCACCCCCCATGAATGCTCTGCCCACCTCCTGCTGTCCTCCAAGCTGTGACAAGGCTGCAGCCTTGGAGAGTTGGATCAAAGGTCCTTAAATAATAACCGTAGATAATGAGGCAATAAAGTGATAACAATAATAAAAATAATAATAATAGACAAATATACAATAGAAGACTGTGTGGAGTGACTTTCTCTGAGAAATCTGGATAGCTCGTCATGTCGGCCTGTAGATAATGTCAGCAGCTAAGGGAGAAAACGCTCTTCTTTTCAAAGCCCTGGTTGGTCAACACTGATTCCAAATTAAGAACTCCCAGTTAGTTCATCTGAGAAGATGTATGTACCCAGTCACTCAAGTATGTTTCCCCTCCAAGGAGCAAGGAAAAATATGGCCCAAGGGGTTCCTATCTCTGTCAGGGTCTGCTGTGGCTTCCTCCTCAAGAGAACAAACCCTCAGGACTCAGCATTTCCACTTCCCTTCCACGGTGTGTGAAAATGAAGAGTACTAAAGCAACAATAAACAAGCAAAAATTTACAGTCAAACTTTCTGTAGCCTCAGGAGGCAGTGCTTGGCCAAGCTTCTCTGTGCTGGCCAAAGGGCAGTTCAGGAAGTGGGGGGGGACAGTTCTCATTTCTCCTCTGGGCTAACAGTTCACATTTCCTTCCTCTATGTAACCAACTGCACTCAGCTATTCATATTAGCTTTTGATAGTTTGTGGGCCCAGGATCATTTGGATAAGATAAAGTCTTATATATTTTATATCCATGTATATTTAAAAATAATTCTGAGTTTCTCTTCTTTTTTGAGATAAAAAAGTAATTAGTAACTTTGACAATTACTCTCTTTCTCTTTCGTAATCTCTTTCCCCCTTTCTTTGTTCTTCAGCCTGTCCTTGCTATAGGTGCGAAGGAAGAGTAAAGTGACCTTAAGCTGGGTTATAAAAGAGATAAATCTAAGAGATGCAAACATTGGGGCAATCAGCTCTTAAATGGCTCCATTTTCAATTCCATCAACTTCAAAGCAATCAACACTCATAGTGTTCATCCCTCACAGATGCAGCCCTAGGCTTGGACAGGTGGACATGGAACATACTGGAGGAAGAAGCCCACACATACATGGACACCCTTTGGGAGGAAACCAAAGTACCGTTTGATTAGTATTATAAGCTAGGAACATCCACTGTGTTACGGGAACACACATGCGGAAGCAATTTTTTCTGCCCGTAGGGTTCCCAGGAACCTCAGCACTGAATGACTGGACAGACCCCAGCAGGAGAGAATAATAGGCTGGTAGCCATCAAATGTTTTCTGATTGAGACTTACTGTACAAAAATCTATTTTATTAACTTCCTGAACACACAAACACATGCATATTTAGACAAGCTTTACAAAACAATACTTTCTCTTACGTTGTGATACACTCTTTGTTTTCCTTCCTATTAAATTTATTGGGGTGCCCGGCTGGTGTAGCTTAGTGGATTGAGCGCGGGCTGGGAACCAGAGGGTCCCGGTTCGATTCCCGGTCGGGGCACATGCCTGGGTTGCGGGCCAGGTCCCTGGTGGGGGCCATGTGAGAGGCAACTATACATTGTTCTTTCTCCCTCCCTTCTCCTCTCTCTGAAAATAAATAAATAAAATCTTAAAAAATATATATATATATAAAAAAATTTATTGGGGTGACGCTGGTTAACAAAATTATACAGGTTTCAGGAGCACAGTTCTACAGCACATGATCTGGACACTGCGTTGTTATGTTTTTTATTCTCTTCTGTTTTCCATGACTTTATACGCTGTTTGAAACTGATTGACTTGAGCTTCCTTGATTGACTTGAGCTTCCTTGGGATTGAAAACTCATCATGAGAAATCCTGGAACAGAGCATGAGTTTGGGAGTGACACAAAACTGGTTTAAATCCTGGTATGGACAAACAGTAGTCCTGTGATTTGGGCAGTCTGTTTAGTTTTTATGAACCTGAATTTCACTGCCTACAGGAAAAGTGTGAGTAGCCACACTCTGCTGGACCGGGCGGTTGTCAGGGTTAAAGGAGGTAATACTTGTAAACAGCTTAATACAGTGACAGCTCAAAAGACGGGTGGGGAAAAGACTTGGAGGGGGCCTGCTAGGCACACCGAATGCTCTTATAGAACCGTCTTACCAGCCAAAACAAGGTAAGTCCTAGTGACTGATATGCCTGAAAGTTTCCATACAGAGTGCAAGGTGGAAATGAAAAATAAAATAGATTAGCAAGGATCCGCATCTAGGAAATTGTGTTTGTATGTTTATGTGTTTGCATGCAAATTAGCCCACGTGTATATGCATACTTGGGTATGTGAGTATGTGTTTATAATGTGTTTGTGTGTGTGTATGAGTGAGTTTGTACATGGGGGGGTTGTGTATGTGTGCTCCCATATGTGAGTTGGGTAGATAGTGATGAGGCTGGTGCCAGTATAGGGACTGAATTTAATTCCCCTTTATTCAATAACTTCTTAAACAATCACACTAAGCTTTTCTCAGACCAATCAGGTGAACTCTTTCCTGAGACCTTCTTCTTTGCAATAGAGCATAGCCTGGTGACCTTGACACAGACATCTCCCCTTTCTGGATTTGATCTTCCTTACGTACATACTGAGCATACTTGACTAGGTCAATAAGCTTTAAAAAATATTTTAGAAAAATGTAGAACTGTTTCAAGCCTAATCAGAGGATATTGCTATTGAATCACATCATAGAGAATAAAATAGAGATTCATTGATAGATATGTAGTGATAGCTAACATTCATTAGTACTCAGTGTATTCCCAGCACTGTGCAAAATGCTTTACACTCAGGTAAGACTCTATCCCTATAATGTGTTACTATTATTACCCCCATTATACAGATGTCTTGCTCGGGGTCATGATGTTAGAGAGTGCCATGACTGGGATTCAAATTTAGATGCAAATGTATCTAAATACATTATCTCTCTGTGGTCTCTCTGCAGAAACCCAGAACTTTGGGGACTGTGTTTGAAAAACTCCTCAACTTAGAAGACCTCTCTCTGAGTCTTCTCTCTTGCTCTAGGAAACAATGACTTTATCAGTGACTTTATGAGGCTATATATAAACCACTAATCTCTACAGTTCTGTCCCATATCCAAGGATATATCTATACACACGCATGCATATACACATATACCCATTAAATATATAAATATATTCATAGAAAATACATAAAAATATAAATGTTTCTATGAATATATTTATATTTATGAATAATGTGAAAGAATAAATATATCACAATCATATATATAAATAAACTATGTATGGTGACTATATATGATTATAAATATGACATATAAAATGGATCTATACATACATCATATATGAATACATATTATGTACACAAAATATATATGATGATGAACTAAATAAATGTTGCCATGATAGCACCATCAAATGGGCAGCAGATCCATGTCACAGTCAGGAGAGTAACCAACGCCATATCCTCTGTGCCCTTGCCTCTGTCTCAGCCAAACTTAGGAAGTGATCTCCACACCTAATCAACCTTCTGCTTTGCAATCAAAGATGACTAATAAATTCCAGATAACACATCAACCATCAAGCCCCATTTATTTATCCCCACCTTGTCATTTCTGTGGTTCAGTGCTGGGGCTGCGGGCACAAGGCGTTCTGTCTGTAATTCCAGGGCAGCATTCTGAGACACATTGGGGAGCATTTATTTTCAGTGGAACCCAGGCTTAGCTCCAGGAAAACATGGTTGTTATATATAATGCATATTTACTACTGTGCCTTGAAAGAGGATTAGTGAAGGAGCACATTAATTTCTTCCATGTGGCTCTGAGAGCTGGTGGTTAATTTCCTCTCTGTACTTTAAGAAGACATTGTGGTTAAAGAGTTAAAGGCTAATTAGGCTCCCCGTCAAAAGCAACACAACTGTGGTACCCATGGGTTTCCTCTGTCAAAAACACCTGCTACTCCAAGACTCCCTCTCGGCCCAGTTTCCAGCCTCTGGTTGGAATTCAACTTGTACGAAGCCTCCTTAGAAAGGGAAGGAGGTCTTTCTCGCAAATGCACTGGAGTCAAGAGCCAACGATGACATACGTTGAAAAGCAGCTGTGATTGTCTGTTGCGGTTGCAGTAAGCGGGGATGGAGACCTGCAGTTAGGTAGCTGTAGAGAGGCAGGTGGGGAGCACGCTTAAGAGAGGCAGGTGGGCCAATGATCCATCACATTCCCCTTATATATCTTTCTTACAGGAAGTTAATAAAACAACCTGTCTTTTTCCTCTTTAAGGATTAGAAGTGACTGGAATAACGTATTTGAACCTCCAAAATTGCTGTTTATGGCTGTGTCTTTTTCATAATATTGTCAGGAGAATGATACAAGCAAGTGTATGAAGATTTGGTACACAACAGGACTTCCACGATCCATTACTTTCTCCAGTTCTCTCCCTCCCCACCCACAGTGGCTATACTTTCCAGGGACTCTCATTCAAAAACCAGGTTTTCTATTTACCACCTGAGTGAAACTGGACAATAAGACCACGCAAAATTTGCTGAGCCCGTACTCCATGCCACAAATGAGTCTAACTACTTCACATGTACTGATTTATTTACTGCCTTATTTCACCCTCCCAAACACCTAAGAGTTAACTACATGTTTGCTGAGAAAAATAAGATATTACATCAATTGAATGCTTACTGTAGAAAGTAGTACATCACTGTCTTCACTTACTTCATTATTAATCTCGGTTTTAAAAATGAGTACATTGAGTCACAGATGGACTATGTAATTCACCTGAGGTACAGAACAAGTGGTAGAATCCAGACCCAGGCAGTGGGGTCCCAGAACACTTCTTGCCCCTCCTCAAGGTCACAGTGCCTTTCAAGACTTAGTACCCTCGTTTGTAAAATTGGACCAATGCAATAGTACCTACATTAAACAATTGTTGTAATGATTGACTAAAATAGCAAACTTGAAAACACTTTACAAATGATGGCATGCTATAAGTGCTAGAAGAAGCTATTGTAATTATTGGAATTATCACAGGAAAACCATAAATCAGTAAAGACAGTTGTTGGGCACAGAATGAGTTTACTGAAAAGGGAAAAACAAGACTAGCATTTGTCAAATGCCTACGAACCTACTATGGGCTATTTTTTAAACTCATGTTACCTCATTTTGATATTTTTATTCCCAATGTATTAAAAATAAACAAACAGAAGCTTAGAGAAACTTTAGTAATGTGTCCATATGACTCATCTGGGAAATAGCACAGGCGGAATTAAAGCCAAGTTTGACCAAGTCTGAGACCGACTGTCTTTCCACCTCACCACGATGGTTTATGAGAACAGAGGAGATTTGTCTCCCCACGGAATTTGGACATGTGAATTCATTTTGCTTCTCTTTATTAAATTATGAATGAAGTTATTGATCAGAGTATTGTACTACTGAAAATAAAATATTTGCCTCTAAGATTTCTTGTTTCCCAACCAGGTTATCATCGTGCATGTCTCTTTTTTGGGGATTTAAGATTCAGTCTATCTGGATCACTTGTTAAAATATTGCTGGACTCATTTTATACACTTGAGTTTCAGACCTGGTACTGGCAAGTTACCTAAAGACAATTTTCCAGGGCAGGGAAATGAGTCCCACATGCAGTTAGATTTCAAGACTGAGTAGAGTCACACATAGGAAGTACCTTAAAAAATCCTTTGTCCTAAAGCCAAACACGGCCTTCAGAACAAAATCTGGGTTCAAGTGTTTACTCTTGCTTTTACTATGTGATTACAAACAAATAATAGAATTTTCAAACCCTCCTTTTTCTCATCTGAAAATGGAATTATTGCATCTGCCTTATAGGATTAAATAAAGTGGTGGCTGTTACATAGTAGGTGCCCAAGAAATGTTAATCTCTGTCCTACCAGTTCCCTTCAGAATGGAGTTATGGGTCAATGGAAATGAAGGCAAATGCATTACCATTTCCTTGGGAGCCAGAAGTAAGAGGATAAAGGTAAGATCATATTAGAGGGCTAGGGAAGGATCCATGGAGAACCCTTTCTGGGTTTAAGGGGGCAGGTGTATCCATTAGGACACCTGAATATATACCATGCATATGTGTGTATATATCACATAAAAGAATAATGTTTAAATGTCATTAATTCTGGAGTTAAGGGGAGAATAACAGTCAGGCCAATGTGGTGGCTAAAACAATGGTAACAGATGAGGGGGGAGCTTACCTTTATTTTCATCCTTTTCCAGTGACTTGATGGGGATCGTCATGTATTTCTTGAGCTTGCAAGTCGCCTCTTTTCCTGCTTTTGGATCCACTCTAGGCAAAAAAAAAAACGAAACACAACAAAACCATTCTTACTCATGAAAGTGACTTCTGATCGGAGTCCCTGTCGTCTTTGTTCTCATTAGATGAGGAGTCTATTGGCCAACATTTATTAGCAAAGTTGAGGTGATTTATAGCCATCGAGAGACACTCCAACCAAATCAAACTCCATCCACTTCCTTGAACAGCACAAACCCTTATATGCCTTGGGGCCTTTGCATGCACTTCCCCTCCCGCCTGAGGAGGGGTTTGCTTTCCCCACACTGCTCATCTTCACTTGGTTGACACATACTCACCCCTCAGGCTTCATTCATTCAGAGAATCATTCTGTGACTCCCACCATCCCTCTTAGACTAGTTTGTGTCCTTGCTGTATGTTCGCACCCATCTAATATTGCACTGTCTCAGCCCTCAGCACAATTCTAATCCACTGTACCTCTCTCCCAAGTATTTTATAACCTCGGTGAGAACTTAGTCTATCTTGCTCACTGTATCTCAGTGCTAAACACCATATGTAGCACATAACAGGCACTCAAAAGATGTTTATTAAATGAGTTCCTAACAGAGTGATTGAGTGTGTGAAGTTAAACGAGTCACGTCAGTGTGATGTGGCAGGAAGAATGCTGCGCTGTAAATCAGAATGCCTGGGGACCATTCGTGACTTCAGTTTTAACTAGCAAAGTGACCCCTAGGCCACTTTAATTTCTTTTGCCTAGAGAAGCTTATACTACTATCTCAAAGGGTTGTGGAATTAAATTAAGTGCCTGGTGTATGGTGGATGTTTGATTAAAAGTGAGTTCTTTCCCACTGCAAGAGAAATCAGTGAAGGGGCTGGTGGTATCACCAGGGCTCCAAAAAACCAACTGAGCACCTGGAGGGTCTCGGTCAAAACACACTCTCCAGGTCTGCTAACCAGAAAGTCGTGAAAGACAAACCCATCACATGGAACTGATTCAGGAAGTGGCAACCTGCATCCTCATGTCCCTCTTCTGCACAGTGATCAGGGATTTGGATGGGGGAGTGGATGCCCTCTCTTGATGAGAAAGGCCCCTTTCAGGAAGGTTCCAGCTCTGGCATCCATGACCCAAGCCATAAAGGTGATTCATTTTTCAGTTTCTAAGGCTTCAAAGCAACATATATGAAGTACCATGGGCTGGAGAGAGGTTCAAGCCCTCTCTTCTCCCCTGCAACAGCTCTGGTGTTAGAAGGAACTCTCACAGGTGTTGAACAGCTCTGCAGTTTTGCTGGAAATCTGAATGTTATGCAGACACGTAAGCACTCACCCCAACATGGGACAGGAGATTCTTGCACATAACCTGCCAATGTGCTGTTGCTTTCCACTGAAATACCCCAATAAAAAACATCGCAGAAACAAAATTATAGCATCAGGGGCTGGAAGCTTCTGGCAGTGTCTCCCCCAGCTCCAGATTCCAACCGTGACACATAGAGGGGTTGAA
>PVJI01006813.1:0-83200 GCA_004026765.1 Micronycteris hirsuta | reverse complement strand
GTTGTAGAGCAGGATGTTTCAGTTGGGTTGAGAATAGTTTAGATGTTATCTTTGGGTGCAGGGTCTGGGCCAGTCATGGTCTGGTCCAGTCGTGGTCTGATATGTCCTGTTTCATAAATTCCCAGAGCCTCTGCACCTTTGGGGAACTTCCAGTAATTTTCTAGTCCTGAGGATAAAGGCTCATAAAACAATCAGGGTCAGGCATGCTTTACGAGGTACAGCCAGCTCTGGGAACCAGGGTCTAAGAAAATGGCTTTTGTCCTTTTAATTGTTACTTGAGTATTCCAATTTTCTCACTGAGTTAGGAACTCTCTTATTAGCTAATTGAAAGGATTGGAAATGAGAGATGAGAGATGTGAAATAGTAATCTCAATGAGAGAATAGATACATGGGGAAATATGCACAATGGCCAAGATTCATTAGCAACTCACCTGGGATTCCTAGTCATTCATTAAACATGAGACCACTCAGCATGGCTGTGTGTAAGTCTGTGTGTGCGGCTCCAGGCAAACCCATCAGAATGTATGGAGAAGTTGGAAAGTTAGATTAAACAGGATTTGTGTTAGCCAAATAAGTATGAAAACAGGAAAATAAGGTAGTGTGATATATGCTGATATAGAAGAGTCACAAAGACAAACATTTAAGATTTAAAAACCCACAGTTGTGCAGTATAATTGAATTTGTGTGGATACAAAATGAATGTTAAAAAACTGAAATCATGGCTTTAGACAGCTGAGATGATGTCAGAGTTTGCTATTGTTTTGGTAAATCCAAGGTGGTACCTCCCCCATCCCCACCTAGCTCTGAGTCAAATCAAATTACCACCACACTGTGACGGCAGAGATTTTCCAGAGATCTACAAGTACAGGAAAATATTTACTGTGATATGTGCACGAAGCTTTTAACACAGTTATGAAAGATGGTCACTAACTCCTTCTCATGCAACGCTGCCAGGTTGTAGCTACTAGGATGCTGAACTGGGGAGAGAGGGTTGGTGGAACAGTTTGGAGTCAAGACTTCCCAAATACCATGGTATTAATGAGGTTCAGCAGTTTCACTTGGATAGAGGATGTTTCAGTTCATTCTGTGGCATTGGTGAATTGCCAACGTTCTGACATGGTTGACTTCAGTTGTGTTCTTCATATTTTCAATTTTAGAGGAAAAGGATGTTCACCAGGTTCTCATTATGCCATTCTAGAAATCAATCAAGGGATGATTGAATTTTAATGAAATAGTATGGCCCCATGGATATAGTAATAGACTTGGAAAATATTAATCCACAGTGTGCTACTACTTACCTAAATGCTCTGGAGTTAAGTTCCTCAAACACATCAGAACCTTGTCTCTGCAAGTCCATTTCCAATACTTGGAAACCAAGAAATCATCTCTGCTTCTAGCATTATATTATTATTTTAAATGTTAGCAAGTTTCCCGAAAGTTGAAAGGATTATTTTCCTTTCTTCATTTTATAACTGTTTAAGAATAATATATTTAAGCAATTAGTATTTTTACTATGGCATAGTCTCTCTAGTTTTTAATATATTTCATTTCTAGTTTCCCACAAGAAATCATCTGTTTACACATTCAATCAGTGAAATGTCTCCTGCCTTCATGTACTATGTATGTTCAATACAGAAAAGAACGAATCAACTCAGATCGTTTAAAATTAGTTTTTATAGAATCAAATATTGGAATGGAAATAAAAAAGATTATTCCTTTTACCTTCCTGTTTGGAGAATAAAAGCATGTAGACAGGTAAGGACCCCCTTTATCTGAAAGATTTCTGGAACATATCATTCTATCATCTTGTATAAGGAGAACAGAAAATATTTTTCTGGGGAAATAAAGTTATTTTTTAAACTTTGTGTCTCTACTGCAAAATATTTGCCAATTTTATTTAAAACTTGACATTTGGGTCAGGATCAAGATTTTCTTCCAAAAAACTGAGCAGATTATTTAAAAAAAACACAAGTGATCAATCTGCTTTAGATCCAAAAAGGCTTTTAATGGATAGTCAAGTTTTTAACAATTATATTTTGCCCATCATGTAGATGGAATAATTAAATAGATGTTATTTCAATTATCCACATCCTTTGAAGTGTTTCTTGTGTAGAAAAATATAAAGGAAGAATGCAGATATTTACTAACTATTGAACTTCTTTTCTGGGGAATGTCAGAAAAGGTTACATCCATCACATTTCCTACTAAAAGTTGTTTTCTGAAACATCTGAATGTTTGAATGAGCTGAAGAGGATATAATCAGAGAAGAAATATTCTCACAAATAATGTTTATATATTTTTCAGTAATATTTTTAAGAATACATCGCTGTGAGTATACTGGCATAATAATTTGGTTAATGAGGCTTAAGCAGCCTTATTCTCTACATTTCATATGTAATAACAAATACAACTGATTACTATACCTGTAAAACCCAGACACCCACCACTGAAGGAAAAAAAGAGAGAATGATGTTCTCCTATCAATCTTAAGCTCCTTTCTACAATGGAGCGATACCTTGTAATTTGCAAAATAAGTTCTCTTTTCTCTTTGAAGGAATTGAGGTTATTGGCACAAATAAATAAATGAAATCATAAAATTCACACATTTAAAACATTTAATACCTGTTTGACAATATGGAGGCATTTTGTTAATCTAAAACAAGAGAGACACAAGTAGGAGTAAGTGTGAAGAAAAGTTATAAGCTCTGCTCTGCATTTATCAAGATTTAAAACCTGGAAAGGACCCCACGATATGGTGTGATCTCATCATTAGTATGACTGGTAAACGTGAAAAAAAAAAAGATGACTTCTGGTCAATGAGGTCATAATGCTGGAAATGCTGTGTCAGTAGAAGAGGGGATGGAACCTGCAGATGTTTTCTTATTCAAGAGGGCTACACTAAATCTGGAACATCCTGCAGATGTTTCATGTGAAGGCCTAATGAATGGCATTATTATCATGCACTAAGCTCATATGAAGTGCACTGGTGAGAGGTGCCATCACCCCTTTGAATTTCAGTAGTGGTACCCTTCCATGGGGCAGTGTTGTTGGTAGAAGACACTGCCACAGGCCTGGCCTCGCTGATTGGGATGGGGATGGTAGGCTCATAAACCAAGAAGACGAAGTGGTAACACTTAACTGTTAGAATATAGATGGAAGCAAAGTTGAAGTAGCTACCAAGGGGACTGACCCACAGATATTTGTGAAAACGGTTGACAGAACTAAGGATCCATGTGAGTAGATAAGTTCAGCAGCCAACAAACCTATTGTACAAAATGTTCCAATAGTTTAGAAAAAAATAGTGTAATGATCTGGAGGTCACAAAGGCAGTTTCCTCAGTAAAAAGTCAGCATTCCTTGCCTGTCTCCAGGTCTAACCCAGTTTCTGAACAGGGAACCCATTAATTGCATGAAAAGTCAGGTCCCCAGATGGAAAGATGCTCCATCCTGACATGTAGACACAGTAATGATAACACCAGTCTTTCTGCAAACACATTTGTGATCATTTATTCAGATAACTGCATTCTGTATAAGGAAAAGGAAACTACCAAAACATTTTAAAGACTATTAGATACAGAGCCCAAGTTGAAACTGATACTTAGGGTCATGGAGCATCTTTCTGTTCCTTATCAGCTTGAGGGATTTGTTTGCAGGCCCAGCAGCAAACAGAGTCACATTCATTGTATTCACAGAGTCAAACAATTGTGCTTTCCCTGGTCCTAGAATTTATTAAGAGGAAAAAGACACTTGGTAGTTGCTAACACTCTCGCGTTGTCTTTCAAACCTGTGAGGTAAAAGCTATTAAAATGTTTTGGCAAGTTAAAGCCTCTGAAAGCGTCCCCTATACCCAAGTTAGTAAATCAAAAGCAATATACCCAATATCACATGCAGAAGCTGCAGTCTTCAGAAAGCTGTGAACACATAGATCAAGTGCCAGCCGGGAGCAAATACTGTACAATGTTGGACACAGTCCTCCAGAACACAGTATATAACTTTAATCAAAGTTATTTATTGTCCTGGCTGGTGTGGCTCGGTTGGTTGGGTGTCATCCAAAAATCCAAAAAATAGCCTGTTTGATTTCCTGGTCAGGGAACATGCCTGGGTGGCAGGTTCGGTCCTCGCCCTGGCCAGGGAGTAGAAGAGGCACCCAAAAGAAATTTATCTCTCTCATCAATGTTTCTCTCCTTCTCTCTCTTCCTCCTTTCCCTTATCTAAATATAAATACTTTAAAAAAATGATGTATATATTTTTATTTTTCCTCATACAAAGAATACATAGATATGAAAACTAAGACTTGGAAGTGTGAGTGTCCTAGTGCTATCTCCTCCAATGAGCTTCTTATGAAATATTTCTTCCCATTCTCCACAATTTTATGTTCCACATGATTAGCACTCCTGGTTCCCAGGAGGGGAACACTTCCACTAGGAAATACAGAAAAGTCCCATTCCATTTTACACTTTGATTATTGCCTGGGTACTTTGGACTTTTCATGCACTGTATTAACACTTTGGATTAACATGCAAGTTGAGGAATAACGCCTGTGGCGGTGGAACTGACTCTGACCATCAGGAGAATGCAGGGGCACTACTACACAATAGGGCGGACAGGGTTGGGTTTGGTGCACAGGTGATGTCCAATTGTGATGAAAACATTTTACTGACGAGGGCTTACTGACCGTGGGTAACAATATGTTTAACAAGACCAGATAAGCTCTCAAGACCAGTAGGAGTATTAGCTGAGGAAGAAGGGACTCCAGAATGGGTACTGCAGAAGAGAAATAAGTATTCACTGTTGTACCAAGATTGGTTGTAACAAGAAGGGTTATGATATATCCAAATCACATTTTTATTCCATGACCCTGCAGGAAATGCTGTCCAACAAGTACCTGTGAAGATCTGAATCTGTAAGGCATGAGGATGTATGTACTACGGTGGATACAAGTGCACTATCCCTTCCCATAAGCACTCATGTCCCCACTTTGTTGGGAGGGCTGCCACACAACCTTATCCCACTGTTCAATCATGTCCCTCCCTTCCTTTCTGCAAGACATAATGGCTACTCCTTAATAATCATCCTTGTCATTTCACTTTGTTTCAGAGTCTGCTTCTTGGAGAACCCAACCTGTGACTGTTATTTAAGTAATCCTTTCTTAAAGCAACATCAATAATATCTACTAGCGTGGTTGACAAGAGAACAGGCTTGACAAATAAACCGCTGAGGTAATGCGAGTCTAAACTTCAGTAGCTATTAGGGAAATGCAAATCAAAACTCTAATGAGATTCTTCCTCACACCCGTAACAATGGCGATTATCAACAAGACAAGTAATAACAGATATTGGAGAGGTTGTGGAGAAAAAGGAATTCTCATTCACTGCGAGTGGAAATATAAACTGGCACGGCCACTACAGAAAACTTTATGGAGTCTTCTCAAAAAATTAAGAATAGTGTTACCATATGATCCAGTAACCCCTTTTCTGGGTATCTACCCCCAAAATTTGAAAACATTTATTTGCAAAGACATATACACCCCTATGTTCATTGCAGCTGTATTCACAGTGGCCAAGACACAGAAACAACCTGTGCATCCTCAGATGACTGGATCAAGAAGACATGGTCCATGTATACAGTGGCATACTACTCAGCTGGAAGAAAAGAGGAAATACTGCCATTTGCCACAACATGGATGGAGCTTGAGAATATCATGTTAAGTGAAAGAAATCAAACAGAAAAATTTCAGAATCATATGACTACACTCATATATGTGATATAAAACTGAAAACAACAAATGGACAAACAAGGAAAACAAACAACCCCCCCCAAAAAAAACTCACAGATACAAATAACAGTATGGTGGTTACCAGAGGGAAGGAGGGTGTGCGGTAGTAACCTGTAAGGGAGTCAAATATATGTTGACAGAGGAAGATTTGACTTTGGACAGTAGGTACATAATGCAATATACAGATTTATTATAGAATTATACACTTGTAACCTACATACTGTATTTTTTGGACTATAAGATGCACTTCCACCCCCAAATTTGAGAGGAAAATGGGAGTGTGTCTTATAGTCCAAATGTAGCTTACCTGACTGTTTATTTTTACATTGGTGAACTATTTTGTTATTTATGTTATTAAATATTTTACCACATTTTTTACTTCATTTTTTTTTCTTATTTTCCTCCTCTAAAACCTAGGTGTGTCCTATGGTCTGGTGCGTCTTATAGTCTGAAAAACATGGTAATCGATTAACTGTTGTCACCCAAATAAATTTAATTTAAAATAAAATAAAATATAAAATAAATCTGCTAGAAAGTTCAGTTAGCATTCCAGGCCTTGTGAATGTTTTTGTTCAATAAATAGTTTGCACGCCTACTACATGACAGGAACGGGTGCAGGGCACATGGCAGGTAAGATGGCAGCTAAGGTGTTTGCCCTTGCTTAGACAAGAGTCGAGTGGAATATGTAGAAATTAAACATTAACCACATAAATAATTATAATTGTGGTAAGAGGGAAAAGTATAGAATATTTCTCTATCAGTTCAATGAGAGCTCAGGTTAGATTCTTGAAAGAGTAACATCATTAATAAGAATAATGAGAAGGAAAAAAGTAACTAAGGGGCAGAGTCAACAATTCTGTAACATTGATATGTTTGATAAAAAAAAAAAAAAAAACAATCACAGGAACAACCAACAAACCTACGATATTACCAAAGAAGAAACTGGTCTTTTAAATAATGTCTTCCATCTGTTCCCTCCATAAAATAAAACTTAGCTCAAGAGAAATCTAAGACTACAATTCAGTTGTCTTCTGAAAACTTACTCCGGCAGTGCTGATTTGTCATGCTGCACACATAAAACCAAACCTTCTTTGGAAATAGTTACTTTTGGACCCCATTTATTCACTTCTTCTAGCAACACTTTTTCATGCACATTCTGGCACTATGTTTTGTGATTTTGTGCTCAATCATTGATTACCCACATCAAGGCAATACTCTTATATGCCAGTGAAAGTATCGCCCACACTACTTATGGGGCTTTGCATGGACTACATCAGGAAAGAGATAGGAAAACTTACTAGAGAGAATAAAATGCTCTATTGAAATCTGTTGAAACAAAACATTTATATACAAAAGCCTTACTTTCATCTGCAACATAAGAAATACAGCCAGGTATGAAAAAAGGATATGAAAATAAGAAGATTGAAACATACAACAGTGTTTTTCCAAACTTAGTTGATTAGTTTTTGTATTATTTCATGAAAAAGAGGATATTGATTTTGGGTAGGATTTTTTATGACCACTAACTGAATTTCCCTTGTGAAAATAACAGTTAAATCTTAAAAAATAATTAGCAAAAGCTAGGCTAAAATATTTTCTCTTTTTTTAAATATAAAAAAGCATTCAATACTATTCTTATGTGGAACAAAATGGAACATTTTATTTTAAAATTTTCAGTTTGGAGAAAAATTCAAAATATCAAAGTAAGGTTTTTGTACTCTGAGTTATATAATATCAACATTTCTAACAAATCAAAATTTCATTTGGTTGAATGTCTCTTGGGTACCATTTTAAAATACTTATAATATTCCAAGAATATGAGTGTTTTACTGTAAAGGAAATTCAAAGGATTCGATGTATTCTAGGGAAGGCTTAAAATTTTCAATTGGCACTCTTGACAATATAATGACTCTTGCTTTTTTTCCACTGTCTCTGGCAACATAATTATCATACTAGAATATTTAGTCCAAGTCTCTTGTCAAAACTAACCCTATAAAATGCCTACTGGAAATTCTTAATCTATTTGCATTCTGTCCAGCCCAATTTGTCATATTTTTCCCCAGCAACTGATTTAAATGCTGTAGCCAATTGTAATAAACTGTTCCCTTTCTTTGAAGAGTGCTTTAAGCTATTTTAATTTATAACATCCATCCTTGAAAACTACGCAATGGGTTTTGGATCCTGCTTTTATTTTAATAGAACTCTATTTTTCTGCTTCTCATTTTTATGTTTTATGTCTAGATTTCTTTAGATTCAAAATTAATTATCCATTCAATTTCAAAGACCAGTTTATTTTTAAAAAATTCTGAGGTTAAAGGCAAATAAAGGCTTATATACAAAAATTTTTTGGAAAAAATATACAAATTATCCCATTATTCATTTTATAATAAGCATAGATGATTGTCATTATGATATTAGTATCTATAGACACTTTAGCAAGAAATTTATGTAAGAGACTCCAGGCAAGAAGAGATTATTAGTCCTGGCTGGTGTGGCTCAGTGGGTTGAGCTCTGGCCTGGGAACCAAAGGGTCGTTGGTTTGATTCCCAGTCAGAGCACACGCTGGGACTGTGGGCCAGGTCCTCAGTAAGGGGCACAGGAGAGATAACCACACATTGATATTTCTCTCCGTCTCTTTTACCCTCCCACCCTCTCCTCCCTCTCTGTTTAAAAAAATAAATAAATAACATCTTAAAAATAAGAACTTGTTTTATTATTTAAAAATTATATAAAACTGAGTATATGAAAAACTAAATAATTTATACTAGTAGTTTTATCTTTTTATGAGATAAAATTATTGGAATAAAAACAATTTTCAAAAGAACAGGTGTTCATAAAATCCAATTATAAATATTTATTTGCTTTTCTGAAAGAACTGAACAATGCCTTTCAGTTTAAGAAAAATTCAATATGGTGTAACAGAATCTCATTTGGAAAATAAAATCCAATAACCTTATTCAAGACCAGATTTTTCACAATACAAATATGTGGAAAGGGCAGAAACAGCAGCTAATGACCAAAGGTACTTAGAGTTTATCTTACTAAGGTCAGGATTACATGAAATTATATTATAAAATTATAAATTCAAATATATAATAGTACTAACCTCATCAGTAATGTGGATATCAGGAATTTACAATAGGAAATTGTAAAAAATTGAAGGACAAATTAAGCCAAAATTAAATTAAAGTTCTCCTATGAAAATCTTTGGAAGGAATGTGAATTTTATTGTTGGATATGTTTCTAACCTCTTCTGCTTTTCATCTTGTCCCTCAAAGCAGAACAAGCCTGTCAAGGCAAAGGAAATGGTAGCTAAAACAGCCAGGCAAACCCACGTGTCACACACCACATTGCACACAGTCACACAGCAAAGTTCGCACGAGCAGAATGAGGTCTTACTCAGAGGCAAACATCTTCACTGTGCAGTTCAGAGCTGCCGACCATAGCAACTGACATTTGGCAGCAAAAGCAATTAATATATATTTGAACCAGTTATAAATACTTACTAAATATATACCAAAACTGAATATCATAATTCCTTCTCTTACTTCCACAACCTATACTAATTTTTATACTAAAGTTCCGTTGGTACTTGTTCTGTGGCTTGTTCTTTAACTGTAGTCATAAACATATTTTATATCCTGAGCTAAACTGAGGCCAGAGGTCATCTTGTCTACTTCACACCCCTCTGAGTTACTCTCTTTACATTCATCATATACTCATATTTCTTTCACTACTTGATCTTCCCTGTTTGGTTTACATGTGGGAGTCAAGAGAATATGGGGATTTCCTCTTAGTTTTTAAATCAGTGTAAAGACAAAGAAAATTGAAAGATTTAGCATCAAAATATTTCCCCACCAAGAAAAGATTGCAAATTAGAAAACAAAAAAGAAAAGAAAACCTAATACCATTGGGTATTAAAGGGCATTCTGACCCAGAATGATTGACCTATAACTCTGGGTCCTTGGTGAAAGCAAAGCACTTAATAAATAAATAAAGCAATCAAGCAAGAACATTTTTATAAAGTGTTAATATTTTGTGCCCGGTGTCACACTTTTATGTTTTCCTTCGGATTTTTTCTGTTGCTAGCATATTTCATTTCTATATCTTGGAGTTTCATGGACAGCATGGCATTAAAATCAAGTTTGTTTATGAATTTCTCTTCTCCTGTACAGAAGAAAAGTTATTTTTAGTAAGAAAAGGGTGCATAATTAAATAAATAAACAAATAAATACATAATAAATAGGTAAATGGAAGGGGGCAGGAATAAGTAATCACTGAAGATCATAGATTCAACAACATTCAAGGTAGATACTGTGTTCAGCTTATTTTTGTTTTTTTTTAAATATATCTATTATAATGGCTAATGTTGAGTACTTAGCAGCAGTCAGCATTATACTCCTGTTGCATGTATCACTCCACTTAGCCTTAATATTCTTCTGTAATTTAGGTACTGTTAAGTGAAGAAATTTTATAAATGAAGAAAGAATCTAGCAGTGAGGTTAAGTATCTTGTCCATGGTAGAGCCAGGCCATGATCCCATGCTAAATGAATGACTGCAAAATGTCTCAAATTGTTGTTTGAAGTAAAAAAAATAAAATCCAATTAAATGAGCTCACATTTACAACTCCAAAAGTCAGATTTATGTTACACATCAATGGTGTATTTGAGAGCGTTGTCAGGTCAAGAACATGCCCAAGAACTCAGCACATTGATACTCAACATCCCCATTATTTCCTCTGAAATTGAACATCAGGAATGTTGATAATGTGGACCAGTGGATTTCTACCATGCTTATATTCAGGGAGAGCAGAAAATACTGTAGTTGAATATAGGTTTATGAATCTGAACTCATGAATGCTTAAATTAATACCATCATTAAAATAAAGATTTAAAAACACATATTTATATGAGTATCACGAAGACATGATGATAATGGGGTCTCTAGCAGATTATGCAAAATCCCCATGAAGTTCAGTTATTATCACAAATTTAACAGTAGTAAAAATAAAGTTTTCCATCCAACAAAAACAAAGTAAACTCTGCGGAACAAAGCAAAGATATATTGGTTGTTTAGGGCACTACATTTAAATACCTATAATTGAAGCATTGGTGCATTTGGCATATAATAATTGAGGGATTAGGCTCAAAAGATGTAATTTCATGTATACTATAATCCTAGAGTGTAAGAGTTTATAACAAGTTTTAGAACTCTAAAAAGGCAAAGAGAAGAGGAAGGAAGGATTTTTCTGTTAATTAAAAAGAAAATTCATTGTAATGATGATGACATCTTTGCCATTATTCAAGGTCCCTGACAACTACGACAGTAATTGTTCAGGTCCTGTCATCATAAGAATAAAGATTCCATTTTAGGTGGCATTTTTATTTATTTATATTTATTTTTATTTTTTAAAACTTTATTTTTTAAAAGATTTTATTTATTTTTAGAGAAAGGAAGGGAAGGAGAAAGAGAGGGAGAGAAACATCAATTTGTGGTTGCCTCTCGAGCGTCCCCTACTAGGGTCCTGGCCTGCAACCCAGACATGAGCCATGGCTGGGAATGGAACCATAAACCCCTTAGTTTGCAGGCCAGTGCTGAATCTACTGAGCCACACCAGCCAAGGCTGGTGTTTTTATATAATCATAAATATGAGTGTTCAATCAAGGAATCTACTAATTCATGCTACTTATTTGCTTTCTTTACTCTCCAAAGTGGAAAAAACTGTGGGAGGGAATGGATCATTATTTTATATATAAAATTATCTGGCAGTATTTACCTGAAAATTATAGATGACAATTTTAATAAATTTTGGTGGATGTATACACTAAATTTCACCACAACAAGGCTTCTGAAATGAAGTTATATGATTATAGTTATTTCCTTTTAGCTAAACTTTGAAGTTATAAAAGAAAATTCACTTAATTTGTGTACTTACTTGAACATTATAAGTGTATATAATTGTTACTCCACAGTTATAAGTAGTCAGTGATACAAATTCAAGTCAGTAATTATTACCTGCACTGGATTATGTTGCTTAACACAGATTTATATTACAAAACGCACTGGAAATACAGCATGAAGTCATTGTAATCAATGACAAAATTTGTAACATAGATAAAAGAGAGAACAATATTTAACTGTTAATATTCCAAAACTTCATCTTTAAAATGTGTATAAAAGTCAAGTCAAAGTCTATGAGTTCAAAGATCTATGAGTTCACTGGCATGAGTTGTAAAATATTGTAGCAGTAACATGATAGGCTCTTGAATAAATGTTAACATTTATTGACACTTTAAAAATCAGCATCGATAATATATACAATCTTCCTAGATTATCTAGTTATTATTTTATAATTTACATTATGATGTGTGATTTAAAAACATGGAGTGTTAGTAACATGCCCTTATTTTCAATTTTGAAAGGGTTTTATACAACGGCTAACCATTTGAAACACATGAATAGTGCACTTCTTAAAACATTTTCTTGTTTGTTATTTCAAAATTTTAATATATACACGTGGCCAGACAGCTTATCCAACTCAATTTGATAAGTAGAAAAAAATGTTTAATGAACCTCACAGTGTTCCCATTAAATATATTGTACTCATGAAATACAACAAAATTAAATTTCAAAGTATTAAGACAATAAATTATACTCAACTCTGTTACTTAAAGAGCGTAAATAATTGAAAACATGTGTCTTTTTAAAGATGAATTTCCTATAGTCATGCATAATTTTATTTTAGGTTATTATCACTCTGTTCTTTTCCCTTCTTTAATGGTGGAGACATTAATTTATTTCACCATAAAATATGAGCCATTTTTACCCAAATGGAATAAAATGTAATATATTACCATAATGATTAGAGGGAAATAAAGGAATGAAATAAGTAGTCATATAGTCATTTATTAACCCACAGAAAAAAAATATATGTTCTTCCAATGGGGACATAGAAACAAGTGTGAGCTCTTCCAGCCTTGCTTATACCAATATGAGATGAAAAAATCTTGAATTAATTATGTCAGATTTTTTTTAGATTTTCTAAAATCTCTACTAAAGGAATGCAAGTTTTAAAAGCACTTGATAAATTTCAGGACATTACTTTTCTTATTCCGTGATGTCTACAATTGGCATTGGGAAAAATGATGAAAGAGAAAAGAAGCAAACAAAACAAAGTAAAAACAAAGTAATGTACAAGGTCAAAGACATTAACAGAGAAATCAAAGATCAAAAGAAAAGTAAATCAAAGTCATCACAGCATTTAGATGATACTCTGTTATCTTCTTGGGAGGTCAGAACCTTGTTCTTGAAAACAAACAAGCAAACTTGATTTCTATATAAATATTCAACAGTGGCCTATCTGAAAAACATCAAAGTTTAGCTTAAAGGGGGAATAATAATGCTGGGAAAAATGTCATTTTATAGTTAAATTCCATCTTTAGCTCATTGAATTTTACTTTGTATAGTTCCATTTTCAGATTTTCTAAACTCTCTGTGTTAATAATATACTATAATCTTCAAACAACATAATGATTTAGCGTACTGTATATTTTTCTGTCAAAAAGATCCATTGTCAAGGCATCGACTTTCATTTTCTTTTTGCCATATTAACATTTCATTGCCTTGCTCCTTTCAGAATGAGGTTGAATAACTGAATGTTGACTTCCAAATGCAGTTAGGGAATCAGCAGCAGCCAGAGAATGTCCGGACAGGTTTCTGTAGGACTGTATGTTGAATTGCATGCAGCCAAGTTTGGAACAGTTGAGATTATACATCCTACCACAACTCACTCCTCAACTAATCCCTCTTCTTTGGCTGCCACTGCTCATAGCTGACTGTGCCAATGAGCCCTGGAACTGCCTAAGTCTCTGTGGGTAAACAACACATGGACAGTGCGTGATAATTGTGATAATGCACTAATTCTTTCATCTAGCTCTGAATTCAATGACCAGAGCCCATTAAAGAAGGTATTGTCAGCACTACTTTACACAAGATACAAAATGTCGTTCCCAAATTTAAGCAGCTATATTAGGTGGCTAAGCTGTGGCTCGTAGGTGAATCTGCCTGACACCTAAGCCAAGACTGTATCACATGCTGTTTTTTCACAGGTGCTGTTATTTCTCTGCTACATGAAGACCGTCCAGATTAGAGGTGAGCATTTTTTTTTCAATAAACAACTGGATAGTAATAATTTTTAGGCTTTGCAGACTACCTGTGACTCTCATGCATTTTTGTTATTCGTTTTTGTTTTACATCAATATTTCAGAATGGCTATATCACAAAGATAAATGACAGCAAGCATTGGCCAAGACGTGGAGAAAAGGGAACACTTGTGTGCTAATGGTGGGAATGTAAATTGATAGAGTCATTATGGAAAATAGTATGAGAGGCCCTCAAAACATTAGAACAGCCATGCGATCCAGCATTCCCATGTTCATTACTACATTACTCACAATAGCCAAAATATACGTCTAGATATATAAAGTCATCATGCCTTAAGAAAGGAGATCCTGTCATTTGTGACAGCATGGATGAATCTGGAGGACATTATTCTAAGTAAAATAAGTGAGACACAGAATGGAAAATACTGTATGATCTCACATGCATGTGGAATCTAAAAAATCTGAGTATATAGAAACAAAGAGAAGAGTAGTTGACAGTGTGAGGAGGGAGAGGGAAGAGGGAGATGGCGGTTCAAAGCTACAAAGTTGCTTTTTTGTAGAAAAGTAAGTGTAGAGATCTACAACATGTTAGAGTTCATACTGTATCATATGCTGGGCATTTTTTCAGAGTAGATTTCAGGTACTGTCACCATAAAATGAAAAAATAAATTGTTCTTAGTTTTGAAGCCATGCAGCAAGATACTACAGAACAAATTTGGCCAAGAAGCAACATTTCTCAGCTCCCAGTCCAGAGGTTGCACACACATAATAGCTGCCTTGGCTGTGGCACATGCTTAGAAACTGTATAAGAAAATATAACCATGATTCCTGACACAGTGCTTCCCACACACCACTTTCAGGCTTGGCTTTGAAGAATGGGAAGCACTATTTCTGGAGTACGTATAAAATCTGGTAATCTACAACATCTCTTTAAGGCAACCTCATTCTGCCAAGACATTCTTTCTCTTTCTTCTCTGCATTCTCTCTGCCATGTGAATTTGTGTTCCTACCAAATAACTATTAGATATACATAAGAATTTATCAGATAAATTTTTATTCTAAAAGAATACTATGGATTTACCCCATTGGGCTGATCACAGGAGGAAAATACACACACACACACACACACACACACACACACACACCGTAGTCTCAAGATCCGCCAACATGTAATAACTTTGTCTTTTTATTTTTCTGAAATTGTATATTTATCTTTGAATCTATGGCTGCATTTAACGATTTACTATGATCTCAAGAGTTTGTTGTATTTTTTCCTGTGAAGTTCAGATATATCCTATCTAATCTCATCAAGTCTCGCTATAAAATTGATACAAGTTCTGTCCAGAAGGTACCTGGCTATGTAATATGAAAAATGAGACATTTATTGAAGAATGTACAAGATGAAAGAAACATTGTGTATAAGACAATGAAGCATCGGTCCCCTCTAAAATAGGAAACTTGGGACCTCACGCAGTTCTCCCAATTGCTGTTAGCTGATCCATCGTATTTTCCTGAATCTCATCGAGAACCTTAAATCTCTCCCCTTTCAAAGATGATTTTAGTTTTGGGAAAAGCCAGAAGTCTCAGGGTGCCAAATGTGAGCTGTAGAGGGGCTGAGTCACCTGGATGATTTGATGTTTCATCAAAAACTATGCACAAGATGTGATGCATCAGTGGGTGCATTGTTGTAAAGAAGCTGACAATCACCAGTTGCCCATAGCTGTGGCCTTCTGAATCATTTGAATAGTTTCCACGGATGAATGTTCAAGCTTAACTCAAAATTTGATGCAGATTCTTTGCTCTGCTTACTCAGTCATTTTGAATGTGACAGTACACCATACACAGGCTCACTCAATGAGGACAACCACCCCACTGACTAGTACAGTGAAGTCATCATCGTTCACCCTTACACTTCCAGTCCACTCTTCTTGTCTTCCAGCTTACATCAATGTCATGCATTCCATTCTCATTATATTACCAATGACTGGATTTTCTCCAGACAGACCAGGTACATTATATGTCATTTAGTATTTATGTTATTCTTTCTTATTTTGGTTCAAAATTAGGAATTATGAAAATAATTCAAATTAATCATAATTCATATTTGATTAAGTTTTTCAGTGTGTTCTTTAATGTCTTTTATGAATGAAAGATGCTCTTTAATTCATAGTTCTACATTCTTTTGTAGATCAAAAAGAATCAAAAGAATGTAGATCTCTATATTCTATATGCTCTTTATGAAAGAGCATAATTTTCTTTTATGCTCTTTCACCATATTTACAAACAATTTGTAATTTGTTGTCTGATTTTAGTAGTAATGTTTACTATTATACAAAGTATATAAAATAATAAAAGTAAAAAGAAAATGGTAAGTATATAACATTATCAAATAGGGATGATTAATTAGATTTAATTTTACTATTGCTATTATTTTATAGATTATATAATAAGTGCTTTTGACATGAAACATTCACATATGCACATACCCATGATTAAGTTTTTAATAATTTTATACAGGATTAATGCATGATGTTTTGTTTACCAAATTCAAACTATACAGCATATAGAATTTATCTTTTTAAATTAAAAATGATGTAAACTATCCTATTAAGATTTTTAAAATTTATTGATTGATTTGAGACAGAAAGAGGGAGGAAGAGGGAGGGAGCGAGATAGAGAAGAAAGAGAGACAACAATTTGTTGTTCCATGTTTTTATGCATCTATTGGTTGATTCTTGTATGTGCCCCGACCAAAGGTCGAGTCCACGGCCTTGGTGTACCATGACAACACTCTGACAAACTGACCCACCTGCCCAGAGACTGTATTAGATTTTTTGAAATCTTTATTATTATTGGATGCATAATTGTCCATACTTGAACTATGTGGTATTTCATACCACTTCCATAATTATTAAGTCACTATGCTATTTTGGGACACTTAGCTAATCTCAAAATTTGCTAAATTTTAAATGTTTCTGCAATAAATATTTCAGACATAATTGCTAAATTTCTTATTGATATTTAAGAGAGAGAGGAAAAAAGACAGAGAGAGAAATGTGGATATTGGTTATTTCCCCCACTTATGCATTCATTGGTTAATTCTAGTCTGTGCCCTGAATGGGGATCCAACCTGCAATGTTGGAATATGGGGATGAGGCCCTAACTAACTGAACTACCCAGCCAGGGCTCTCATATAATTTTTAAACATGTTTTTATTTGTTTTGACTGAAGTTTTAAAGGGCAATAGGTTGATGGAAAAGCATGCACATTTTCAGATTTTTAAAAATATTACTGATATAATACAGTGATTTTCAACTGGTATGCCACAAGAACTGTTCAAACATGCAATGCCTGCCTATTTCGTCAAGAGCACTGACCTCTTTCCCTAGGATTGTCAAGTACAAAATAACAACAGCCAATGCAACAATAACTGTCCGGTGTGAATAAATCAAAATTATACCTATTTATTTTGTCAGATTGGCAAAAAAATACATGTTTTTGATGTGCTGCAGAATTTTATTAATTAGTTTATGTGTGCAATAAGATGAAAAAGGTTGAAAATCACTGATGTAATATTCAAGCTGCTTTAAAAAAATGAAACATTGTTTACTCTAGAAAGCTAAAAACCTCACTCCCCAGGCCCAAGAAAGATGGAGAAAAATAAATACTTGTTCTATGTGCCATTATGAACCAGAAAGTGACATTTTAAAAATCCCTACTGTTTATTCAATTTCTCAAGAGTCTGTTAGATTTATTTCTTTGTTGAGTCTCATACAGTTGGATGACTGATCGACTGAGTCAGAGGCATATAAATGGAATAGGGTTTTAATACATTCACGTTACTTATCATGAATTTTCTGGTTGTGTTATTGCTATAACTAAAGCCTCCTTTACAGATTCTCTTATTTTTTTTTAATTTTCTGTTAATATATTTATATAATAACCTTACATTCTTTTAATTCTAGTGATTTTGAAACACATTTTGTATTTAAATACAACAGATCTTTTTATTACAGTGAATAAAAATTTTCATTGACTAACCCTCACCTTAAGTGAAATAAAACTGCACATACTTGTATATGTAGTTTACCCCATAATGCAGGGTTTTAATGAATATACTCTGGTATTTAAACCTAATTTATTTAATAATAGAGTATAATTTTGTTTTGCAGAATACATATATTTCTTTTTAAAATATATTTTATTGATTATACTATTACAGTTGTCCCATTTTTTTCTCCCCTTAATCCCCCTCTGCCCTGCACCCCCCTCCCTCCAGCATTCCACCCCTTACTTCACTTTCATGGGTCATACATATAAGTTCTTGGGCTTCTCCATTTCCTATACTATTCTTAACCTGCCACAGTCTATTTTGTACCTATCAATTATTCTTCTTATTTACTGTACCTTTCCCCCCATTCTCCCCCTCTCACTTCCTACTGATAGTCCTCTCTGTGATCTCCATTTCTGTGATTCTGTTCCTGTTCTAGTTGTTTGCTTAGTTTTTTTTTTTTTTTTGTTTTTAGGTTCAGTTGTTGATAGTTGTGAGTTTCTTGTCATTTTACTGTTCATACCTTTGATCTTATGTTTCTTAGATAAGTCCCTCTAACATTTGATATAATAAGGACTTGGTGATGATGAACTCCTTTAGCTTGATCTTATCTGGGGAGCACTTTATCTGCCCTTCCATTCTGAATGATAGCTTTGCTGGAAAAAGTAATCTTGGATGTAGGTCCTTGCTTTTCATGGCTTTGAATAACTTTTTCCAGCCCCTTTTTGCCTGTAAGGTTTCTTTTGAGAAATCAGCTGATAGTCGTACGAGAACTCCTTTGTAGTTAGTAACGATCTCCTTTTCTCTTGCTCCTTTTAAGATTCTCTCCTTATCTTTAATCTTGGGTAACATAATCATGTGTGTCTTGATGTGTGCTTCCTTGGGTCCAACCTCTTTGGGACTCTCTGAGCTACCTGGGCTTGCATGTCTATTTCCTTCACAAGATTGGGAAATTTTTCCTTCATTATTTTTTTCAAATAAGTTTTCAATTTCTTGCTCTTCCTCTTCTCCTTCTGGAACCTCTATGATTCAGGTACTGGAAAGTTTAAAAATGTCCCAGAGGTGACTAAGCCTCTCTTCATTTTCTTGAATTCTGGTTTCTTATTCTCTTCCTTGTTGAAAGTTTATTTCTTCCTCTTGTTCCAAATCATTGATTTGAGTCCTGGTTTCTTTCCCCTCACTGTTGGTTCCCTGTATATTTTTCTTCATGTCACTTTGTATAGCCTTCAGTTCTTCCTCTATATTGCATCCATACCCAACCATTTATGTGAGCATCCTGATTACCAGTATTTTGAATTGTGCATCTGATAGTTTGGCTATCTCCTTGTTGTTTAGTTCTTTTGCTGGAATTTTGATCTGTTCTTTCATCTGAGCCAAATTTCTTTGTATTGTTGCACCTGTTACATTATAAGCAGCACAGCCTTAGGTTTTCTCCAAGGTGGTGCAACCCACTTTGCTGTGTTGTGGCGCAGTCTGGATGAATGTTTCTTCTTTAACTCCTTGGTTGTCGGACTTCCATATAGTTCAATTTTATGGCAGCTCTGGTTGTTTTTGTTTTTAAATTGGTTGTTGCTCTTCTTTTGGTTGTATGAAGAAGTGAAATGTATCTACCTATGCCTCCATCCTGGTTGGAACTCCCATAAATTTCAATAATATTTTTGTATTAACATTTTGTAGCTCAGTGATCAATGATCTAAAATATTTATTATGTTTAACTGATTTTATTTCTCATCACATTTATTTTATGCCACCAGTAAATCATATTTAAAATTTTCAACCTTCAAAAAAGTTGTAAGAACCATACAATTATTACTGAATCAAAAGACTTAGCAATTACCATTTTTGTTAAATTTGAACTTTCTGTATGTTTTTGAAGTTTTTGAGATTTGGACATTGTTTCTTCTCTAAGTACTATGACACTTGTCATACTAAGTACTAAGTACTTGTTTCTTATCTAAGTCCTTAAATACTACAATAATCAATGGTTAGTTTTTCTAATTGTTCTATCAATGTATTTTCCAGCTATATGATGTTTTCATTGTTTATTGTTGCTAAATGCAGGCACCAATTAAGAACTATGCCCTGCATTTAGTAGCAAGAAGACTTGACCAACTCATTTCTTTTTATTTATTTACTTATTTATTTACTTATTTATTTACTTTTATCTTTCATAGCATTGGTACTTCTATATACCCAGGCCAATTTCCTGTATAATACCCTCAATTTTATTATTCTAGTTGTATTTTCATGAATAAATTCAGTTGGAAATACAATTTTATTGCATGGATGCCCTCAGCAGCACCCATAGGGATCTCCTTTTGGAGTTATGCTTACCGTCTCACAGGGTTTTGCAGATTTAGAGGTTCTCACCCCATTAAGGGTAAAGGGGATACAGAGAGAAAGTTGACTTTCCCCTTAAATGGACATGAGTATACATTAGAGTCCTGCACAAAGGTTATATTAACTTTCCCATCTGCTGTCATAATATATTTCAAAGAGGCCTGAATCACTTGTACATCCTGCAAACATAATCCTTGCCCTGGTTGGTGTAGCTCAGTGGATTGAGCGCGGGCTGGGAACCAAGTGGTCCCGGTTCGATTCCCAGTCAGGGCACATGCCTGGGTTGCAGGCCAGGTCCCCGTGAGGGCCATGTGAGAGGCAACCAACATTGCTGTTTCTCTCCCTCTCTTTCTCCCTCCCTTCCCCTCTCTCTAAAAATAAATAAAAATAAAATCTTTAAAAAAAAAAACATAATCCTACTGCATTCTATCAATATGTCTGCATTCTAAGGGCCAGTCATGCAAGAAGTGCAAGATGCATTGGAGGCATTTCTAGTACTCATGTACTCGAGGCAATGAGAAATAAACCCTGATGTAAATATCAGAGTGTCCAATGTAAAATCATCTGGGACATGCCAGGGTAACTTCTCCATTGTAATGGATAAATTAGTTAATCCTGTATTTCCAACTAAGAAGGAAAAAAACACAAGATTTGATTCTAAAGACAAGATGTTCCACACAGGAATACTTCTCTGATCTAGTCCCATCAGTGGCTGACTATTGTTTGGGCACACAGTTAGAAAAGAACTTAGCAAGCGGTTCAAGCAATGCTAGTAAGCAGCCCTTGTACTTAGACTATGTGGTCTGGCAGACCCAATGCTACTAGAGGTAATGTTGGTAACAAAACATGCCTTGTGAAGTTTATGGCGAGACTCAATGGAATACCCACAAGGCAGACCTTCAGTGCTCCTGAGCAAGTCTGCCATCTATACTAGAGATTTTTGGAAAACATAGTTGGTGAATATATACATAATATATGTAAGATTATTTTAAATTGTCCCCAGTCTTTCCCCATGTGTATTTCACTTCAATATCTTACAAGCTTTCTTTCCTGTCATAGGTTAGGCTGAGGGGATGCGATTACTCAGTGTCACTCGTCAGCAGCACAAACATGATATAGTTGATTTTCTTCTGTTCTCCCTAAACCATAAGATTTAGTTCCCTTACATTTTTCTTTAGTGAAAGTATACTGTTAGAGAAGTAACATTTTCATTTCAGTAAATTTGTAGAATATCAAAATCTTTTCTGAGTACCAAATGGCTAGATTGTGAAAGTTTTGTAATACTTTGCAACTGAAATCACATGATACATTTTAATCCGTTAACGACCGGGGGATGCTCCGGCCAGAGTGGCAGGTGCTTTTCGTTTCTGAATCAGTGTGTGTCATCCTGCAGTACCGCCAACGCTGATGTACATCGGATTTAAAGTGGTATTAAAAACCTCCTGTTAAACAGTTTTTATCTGTTTGTATATCTCACTATAGATTATGTACAAGTAACATCAAAATAAAATGACACTTTTAACCCTAAAAAAATATATTCATGAGTTCATATCATTATAATATTACAAAAATTATCAGTGTCTATTAAAATTTTTCGCTGATGCACTCATTATTCTGATAACTAATAGAGGAAAAGTAAATTATTTATCCTGTCTTCCCAATTCAAATTTGATTACAAGAATGCGAAGTAGATAATAAGGCAGTAGTATTTTATTTTTAACGAAAGATTCCTAGGTAATAAATGAAGAAGGTTAACTGAAATAGAAATATACCATTTGGCAATACCTAATAAAATAATAACAAAAGATTGAGGCAAAACACCATGAACGGATGTTAAAACAATTACATGAAATGTTTATAGATAAATTTATAATGGTGAAATCTGATTAAAAATATATAAATACCACTGAGATTAGGACAAACCGATTTTATATACATCAGGTAACTTGATTTGATAGGGATTTCATAAGGAGTAAACAGAAGCAGCTATAAAATATTCTTGCCTGAAAAAAATAAACAAGATTATAAATCAAATCAAACATCCAATTTATAAAAAACATAGGGCTAGAAGAGTAAGTTAACATAACATGCCAAAGCAATCAGCCACATCCAGAATGCGAGATATCCTACACTGTGGGTGACCTGATTTCTCAGTTAAATTATGTGTGCATACATACATATACATTTGTACCCATGCACATATACAAGTGGGGTGTGTACAGCCCACTCCTAATACAGGAGACAGCTTTGGAGTAATATCACATGCAGTGTGACAATGTATGGAATTTGTATGATTTGTGTAATCTGAGCAAATTAACGGAAATTCGTCTTTGAGACAGGTAATTTTTAATATGGACTGGGCATGAGATTATAATTATTATCCATTTATTTGGGGATGATCATGGCATTTTTATTTAGAAATAAATAGTAATAATCATTCAAAAATATATATGAAGGATTATGAATGATATGACTTGACTTGTTTTGTCTACTCCCAATAAAACAGGTGTATCTGATAGGAAAAGTCATCAGAAAGTGAAGAACTGGTGAAGCTGTAAGAACGGCAGGTGGGCCTTCTGTATATTTTCTTCCCATTTGTGTGCATGTTCAATATCTCAAACAATAAGTAAAGAAAAATAGTTTTTGTTGATTTGAAAGACCAGCACATAAAAATGTATAAGTAACATTTTTTAAATAAAAGGTAGATTTGTTTTCTTTAACATTTACAGGATATTGAAAATATACTGTTTCTTAACCAAAAGAATCAAGGATGTGAGTGTCAAACTCACGGCTAAGTGCAGGGACATACAGATGTATCTGCTTTAAAATGTGAGTGCATTTTCTCATAGCATGTCTTCTACAGGCAAAGCATCTATGAGCTTGGCTACATGGTCAAATGGAAGATCCTCTCCTGCGCACCAGTCAGAGAGTTATCAGTCTTAAAGTTGCATGCATCTTCACATCTCCTATCTTATGCATCCTTAGTTCAATCTTTCATTTAACTCTTTAAATTTGGGTTTTTACTGACATTAAGTAGATGGTGTGTCTACCTTGTTATCCAGTCTTCTCACTCCTACCCATGGGTTTTCACATCCTCAGGTCTCCTAATCTACCATCAGCAAATCCTGTAAATAAGTGTCAGCAAAAAACTGCAGGAGCCATTTCTCCACATGCCTGCTGATTAGGCAGAAATAAGTCTGATTCGTAAATTGTTCTTATCAAAATAAGAAAGGTCATGCAAAACATTCTCAGCTCGCAAGTCTTGAGTCAAACTGGAATTGCAGGTCACACTCTCAGAAATGTGTAAAGTAGTTTCCACACTGCTTTGTAGATTTAAATTGTGTTGGTTCTAGTTCTGACAAACTATTAAATGATATTTTTAAAGTTTTGCTCACCTCTTCAAAGGCCCTGGTCTTAGAGTTCCAGGGTGTCCTAAAGCTGACAGTGTACTTTTCAACACGCATCCTTTTAGCTTTTGATTTGTGCACACAGAAGACTAACTACGTTTCTCCCACTGTTTCTGAGCAGCCAACAAATTTAATGGGATCTGAGCTCAGAGACCCTTCTTAGAGACTTCTTTAGCTGAACTATGCCTGCTGGTTCTTTACCTACTCCACTGGTATTTCCATTCACCAAGAAACTGAATTTAATTCATAAACTGCAGCTTTGTTTGAGCCTTCCACCTGCCCCATTACCACTCAAATGCCTTTGTCACTTCAGTATTCCTCACTGCATAGAAAATGCACAGTTCTAGACTAGTGCATCAACAGAAGAGTGCTGATCATGTTTGTTTAGGGTATGGTAATTATTTAAATGCATGACTGTTTTTATTGCCCTTGGATTAACATTACTACTTTACATTCTGGTGCAAAGCGTGGTCTGAATGAAGTGGGATATCTTTTCATGGCTATAAATTCATGAAAACCAATCTACAAAATGTTTATGGCAAATGGATTTGTGAGAGGCAGAAGCTCTTTATCTCATTCTGGTTTTCAGTCTTGATTTATTCATCCTGGCCTCACTCTTCCACGGTCAGTGCTGCTGACACAGAGCTCTAGACCTGCCTTCTCTAATCCATTACTTTATTCTCAACCTTTGAGAATAAATGTTAGTCCTCAACATTTTGAAATTTGGTGAAATTTTCCTTCATATAATATATAGCTAGGCTTATCCTACTGAAGTATTCATAACCATTTGCCATGGAGATATGTCAAGCCATCTATAAAATATAACAATAATGCACTGTGTTGGAGCATCAAACTTATGTGAATGTGTTCTCTAGAGAAAAGTTATTTTAATTAGGTAGTTGTAGTGGGTTGAAAATGCTGTGCCCACCCCGCTCCCCCAATCCATGTCTAGCAAAACCCCCAGAATGTGACTTTGCATCATCTGCAAAGATTGGGGTCTTTGTAGATGTAATTAAGTTAAGATTAGGTCATACTATACTAGGGGAAACCCTAAATACAAAGACCCAATGACTATGGACACCACATAAAAAGGCCATACAAAAATAGAAACAAAGATTGGAGTGAAGTCTCTATGGGCCAAGGAATGCTAAGGCCGGCCAAGGCCTGCCAGCAACCTCCAGAAGCTAGCAGAGGCATGGGGTGGTCCCTCCCTATGATTGTCTAGAAGGACCGATCCTGCTAACATTGTGATTTCACACTACTTACCACCCAGAAATGCGAGACAGTATATTCCTATTGTGTTAAGGCTCCGCAATTGTAATAATTTATTATGGATGATGCCCTAGAAAACAACTATGGTAGTTTAAAAGTAGACATATTACTTTCAATAAAACAAGATATATTTTGGAGTGGAAATATTTCCCATAATTATTTTTATAAAAATAAGAAGGGAATATGATAAAGTAAAAATTATATTGTAAACTTTCCCCTGTCACAATTGGTTTCCTCTGCTATAGGACTATTTCAGCAGAAAAAATGAGAAGTACAATACTTTCTTTGAAAACTCACCAACATGCTAACTGCTGCATTCAAAAGCCTCTTGGTTTTTGATATCCTCAAAATTTTAGCAACACTGAACACTGTAGACCAATATATTGAAAACATATATAAAACTTCCCTTCTTTATCTTCTCCAACATGGAATTATCTCCATTTACTTCCCACCCTTTGCTGTCTGCATACAGAGCTCTTAATTTTCTCCTAAATATTCCAAATATGGCATAACTTTATGTTTATATTTTTATTATTCTCAGACCTTCACTATTATGTCTCTGAGTTAATAGCAAATGTAAATTTCAGTGAATCACTTCTCCAGCCTGTATTTCCAACAGCTTATCAAGCATGCACATGGCAGGTCTCCCATCTGCCACCATGCTTCACATTTAGCTCACTGCCCGACCTTTCTTATATTCCCGACAAACTAAGTGTGGTTCTCCTTGTGCTGTTATGGCACAGAATTCCAAAGCACTCTGGCTCAAAGCCTTATATCGTTTCTTATCGTCCCCTCTTGTTATCTTTCTCACTCATACAATATAACAAATATATTTTTTAAATATAGTGTGTACTAATTGTTCAATTTGTGGTAGAAACTGAGCTCAGTGTTACTGCATTAGTCATGACCCCTACCAAAAACACTGTGTGCACTCAAAAAGAGTAACTGAAATGAATAAAATAGAGCGACCTCGGCAGGCGGGATTAAAGAAATTCAACAAGGAAGAATGTAGCACCCTGGATATAGCAACGGTTAGGAGTTGGCCGTTACCGCCTCAAGCCCTTTGGAGACCACAGCAAAGAGCTGTTCCCGGAAGCCAGGGAGAGATGGCAGTATCCTGTGGCTGTAAGAGAGGGGTTATGAAACAGGAATGTCACCTTTTATAAAAGGCGCAGCTGGAGGATGCTTGAAAAGTCAAATTTCCCAATTTTACTCTCCTCATATCTACTCCAGAAGTAACACCTGAAGCCAACCAAACAGCAGAATACAAGGAAGGGGGTTTCTGGACATACCTCAAAGAAGTCAGCTTCTAGGGGCACAAATTCAGATTGTAAACGCAGAGGATTACTATTTGGGACAATACACATTTCCAGAAACTTATGTTCTGTAAAATATGTGTCTGATTTTTACTTATTTGTAATGTTGGCATCCTCTCTAGAGTATGTCCATAGGGGTGGATATACTCTAATCTCTAAATTACACCTTTTCCTTTCCACCGTAAACACAGTCCTGGATTATTCCTATCTAGGTTTTCTCTACTGTCTTCTTTTTGTTTTCTTACTTTGTTACCACTCTTCATTTTAGTCCAAAATTGGATGCTGGCTAGATTAATAATTACAAATAACACCAATCACAAATCAATCTTTTCCACATTCAAAAATATAGATGGTTTAAAACCCAGCTGTAAAGAACTTGGTAGTCACGACTCCTGCAACAAGAGAAAACTGAAGAAATGAAACACTTGGGGCTATCAGTGCAAAAGGTTGCAGGGCACACCGCCACCACCTGGACGGACAGATGGATTTAGAGAGTCACAACTAGGGTCTGCTGACCTGAACGATAGGGTTCTGGAAACATTAAGTGGTCTAAACACTTAAATGGCTATTTTGATGAATTGCTGGAGACTGAGAGTAGACTAGCATGAGAGTGAGAAAGTTCTGGAACCCACAATCTTAAGAAGTCCCCATATTATTGTAGGTTTTACTGCTAGAAATACCAGTGTGTTCTCATTTTAAAGACCTAAGAAAAATCCCCTTATGGCTCTGTCAGGGTGAGGAGAAGAATAATTAACATGAAACGCTCTGAGAATATTCTGTATAACAAAGGTCCACTCTCCAGAGAAAATATTACCAGGGCCTCCTCCCAGCTGTGGGAAGGAAAATATTCCCGCCGCAGTCCACTCCAGCCTTCCTCTAACATCTAGTGATGGAGGGAAGGGAATGGGTAAGCTAGAAAAACACTTGTCAAAACCTTAGCACAGGAAGAAAGGCACAGTAAAGAACTGATATTTAATAACAATATTATAAAATGCTGCCTGTCTGCCACATATCACTACCACCCCAATGGGGCTGCAATATAGTAACAGTGGATTGCATTTGGAACAGTTAAATGAAAGAGGCCTCATTTTGCCAGCCTTAAATATTATCAGTAGCGCGTATTAGCAATATAAATGAAAATCAAGGTTAGTTTGATATGGTTATTAACCATCAAGGTTATACACATATTTTTCTGTTGTATCACAAACATCAATGAAGAAGCACCACGTCCATTAGAAAAATCAAAATTACACATTAACACCATATTAATGATATATTTTAGGTCAAGCCAAAAATGTGTTAAATACAGACTATGTAAATATAGATTTTAGATGGTATAGGAGAAATGTACAACATAATTTATAAAGATAATTTATTAGAAAGATAAATAATTTCAATAAAATTTAATGAACATATACAAGAACAATGATTATTTTGTAATACAAAAGAATGAGATATTCCTATATTTTCTGCATTTGTGAAACTTGTAATATAGATGGAGGATGGGTTTGAAAGATATTTTAATTACTTAAGTTTATAGCACTTGATTATTACTTGAAAACTGGGTTAAGGAAGAGGAAAAAGTCAAGAGGATCCCCAAGTTTTAGACTTGGGCAACTGAAAGGATGCTGCTGTTTTCATCAGAAATGGGAAATACTAAAACAGGAGTGAGTAAAGGGAGGGGTGTTTGATTATGGGATTGATCTTGAACGTGCTGAAGATGTCTATGAAGCATCCATGTGGAGATGTCAACCAAACAGTTCACTGGCATAAGGAATGTAGGCAAGTCCAAGGATCTGGGGGTGAGAGATGAGAAAGCACAAGGGCGGTATCTTTCACTTTCTTTGTGGAGCAAAAAATAATCATCTTTGCGAAACAATACAAGGTAAAGGAGAAATTGCAGGTGAGAGGAGCTGAAACAGTTTGACGTTTCTGTTCTTCAAAGTAGTGAAAAATAAAGTAAATGAAGAAACAAAAAGATTGACAGAGTGGAAATTTGAAGGTTGATGAGCGATCATGAGTTTATAGTGATCCAGATCCTATGTTTATATGCATTTGTCCTGTAGGTAAAAACTATTGTGCAAAAGTTTCTCCTGCCATGCTTGCCAGGTCAAAGGCAAGAGCACAGAGAGAAGATAGTGAGTTTTTGTCAATAGGTGTACAAGGAGAAAATAAGTTAAGTTATTAAACACAGTGTTACTGATATTATGAACAATAAAATTTCAGCTATAGAAAGATGGGGAAGAATATATGAGAAGGGCAATTTACTGTGACAAAATAAAGAGAAGACTGCATGTGACACACAAATGTGTTAGCTCCATGAAATGTTTGCATCATTCCCTCCTCGGTACACTAATAATTCAGGCCCATTTTTTATTTTAACAACCTCTCAAAAGAAAGAAAAAAAAACACATCTTCTCAGATACATGGTGGATTTTCGGCAAGGGGAGAATAAGATCAGAGCAGTTTTAGCTAAATAAATGTGAGTCTAAAAGTTAAAAGAAATAAAATGCAAAGGAAATGAAGCTAAATAATTGGGATGAAAAGATGTCATGAATTGTAAATGAGATTTGCTTTGAAGAGCTGACTCACAAATGCAAAGCTTTCTATGAAAGCTTGGAATAAAATAGACTGCAATTTTACTTATGAAGAAAAAAGTCTCATTTTTATCTAATGCCATTTGGATAATTATGAAAAGGACAGAGTAATTTCTACATAATTCTTTGAATTGTAAGACTTTGATATTAGAACAAAAATTTGCTTTTGGAAACAATCATGCATTTTAATATTCTCTCTTTTATAATAAAAGCAAAGGCAAAGGCAATGGGTTTAAGAAAATATCAGATAGAAAAGAAAGAGAAGTTGATTTATAAGCATACATAGAGAGAAACAGGTTCTCATTTTCATCAAATAAAAAGGTTCCATTTTTAAGTTTTATCCTTTATTCTAGAAAAGGGCAGATATTTCAACTTTATTAATAGATTCCCCATACACTAGTAAGAATCCCTAATCACAGAAAGTGGAAACATTCTTCTTTCACTTCACCCCATTCCAATTTCCCAGGCCCTATATGTACACATGTACCCACACCTATGTTGGCATATGTATATTTAGGTAAATGCATTGGCAAAGGCTCATAAGAGATCAGGTCAGAAAAGCAACTAGGGAAACTAATGAGACTCCTAACCTAAAACAAAATGTAGTTTAAATGCCAACCCAGCTATTATAGAAGCATACTCGGACTAAAGAAATCACAGGTTAAGAGACCTCCTGCCTCTTAAAATATTAACTCTTAAGTATGTATAATGTGCACAAAATCATTTACCATCACTTACCGATCACTCTATTTAGAAAACACATGCTTTTCTAATGAAGTTTCAACTATTTTTCACTTGGTGTGTATGGGCACATGGGTCCTTGATTGTGTGTTTGTTATAGGGACAATATGCTTTCTTCACACTTCCTTGAATGGCTATTATTAATATTTATGGAAGAAGACATTGTGTAAGTAGAAACATGGGGGTTCTTCTAAATGAGGACCAAAACATGCCACACACACTGTACTATATCTTTTCCTGTATTCCTGAGGGAGCTAACATTTTATAAAATATTTAAAAAATATATCCACTTTAATCCACTCATTTGTAGATGGGCACTTAGGTTGTTTCCAGCACTTGGCTATTGTAAATTGTGCTGCTATGAACACTGGAGTGCACAGGTTATTTTGAATTGGTGTTTCAGAGCTCTAAGGGTATAATCCCAGTAGTGGAATTGCTGGGTCAAAAGGCAGATCTATTTTTAGTTTTTTGAGGAAATTCCATACTGTTTTCCACAGTGGCTGTGCCAGTCTGCATTCCCACCAACAGTGCAGTAGGGTTCCCTTTTCTCCACATCCCCTCCAACAGTTATCTGTTGCTTTGTTGATGATGGCCATTCTGACTGGTGTGAGGTGGTACCTCATTGTGGTTTTAATTTGCATCTCTCTGATGGCTAGTGATGTTGAGCATCTTTTTATATGCCTCCGGGCCCTCTGTATGTCTTCTTTTGAGAAGTGTCTGTTCATATCTTTTGCCCATTTTTTAATTGGGTTTTTGATTTCCTAATAAGTTGAATCGTTGAAATATATCCCTTTGAAATTGTTTAAATCCTCAAAATCCTTCCTATGCCCACCTCATTTTCACTCTCTCTTTGAATGTGTTAGAACATAGAATTAAAAGCTTCCTACTAAAATCAATGTGTTTTATAAAAGGCATTACTATTTAATTTGTATTTTCACTTGCCACCTCCTTCATGAAATCCCTGACAAGTGGTTTTCTTGTTTCTGTTTTACCTCCAGTTAATGACTTTCTTGCAACAGTTTTAATGAATAGAAAACAAAATAATCAGTTTCACAAAAATCTACCTTTTAATAATACCATAGTTTTGGTGCCAGTCTTGAATTCTAGAGCCCTATAGAACAGAGGCAAACTTTCATCTGAAAAAAAGGAATATACCTCATTTCTTGTGAATTATACTAAAGTCAAGTAATCAACAATACTAAAACACTATTGGCTTTTGAACTTCCATTTATAAAGCAGAGGGTCGCACATTCATTAAAATTTCTTATTTTAAGTATTTTAGGGGATCTTTAGGACATATATTTATATTTAGGACATATATTTAGGATATGCCTGCTACTTTATTTGTTTAGTAAAGAGAAACTATCATAAAAATGTTTAAATTATGTATTTATTCTACCACAATAGTGTTTATTTACTTGCAAATATTTTTTTAAAGATTTTATTTATTTATTTTAGAGAGAGGGGAAGGGAGGGAGACAGAGAGAGAGAAACAGCAATGTATGGTTGCCTCTCACATGTCCCTCACTGGGGACCCGGTCCGCAACCCAGGCATGTATGTGCCCTGACGGGGAATCGAACCGACCCTCTGGTTCCCAGCCCACGTTCAATCCACTGAGCTACACCAGCCAGGGCTACTTGCAAACATTTTATCACACTTAATGATGTTTATGTGACATATTTGAGACAGTGGGTTACAATTAGAAACTTGCATTTACATGCAATTACATTACCTTGAGTTTGATTTCTCACCTTTCCTCATTCTAAGCATCAGTTGGTTTATGTGGTATTTATGTTTTTTTAACTTGAAATTTAGTGAAATGGGTATAAAATTGAGAACATAAAATATAGCTTGTACTTTCTTCGAAAGCAGAAAATATTGTATTGCATTGAACAGCTGGTCCACTTTCATGCTCTATGCAAATTAGTTTAGAAGTAACAAAAGTAGAGAAAATGTGACTGGATGACTATTTTAAAGTGCAAATGAATGTAAATTGTCTACACATTAAAATCTGTGTGCTTATTTTTAAAACAACTACATATTTTACAGAAAAAATGAGTTTTTATGTTTTTGCTGCATATGATATGTAATATATTCACCTAGAAACAGAATAAAAACAATTTAAACTAGATTATTCCATTATAAAATAAAGAGCAATCTGGAACCATAACAGAAACAAAATTCAATGTAAGGATTCACTTAATTTTTAAAAAAAACACAAATAGCACTTATTTTCCATTTTAATATCTGATCCTTTCTCCAGTAAGAATCTCTCTGTCCAAAAGGAAATACTTATGAGAGTTCCATTCATCACTGTAACTTTGTGAAATAAACATTAAATTCCTATGTCCTTCATTATGTCTAATACAATATCTTCCCTCTGATTCTATAAATACAGGGTCCGGCACAAATAACGCCCCTTTTTATTACAAAGTCTTTTATTACAGAATCATAAACATGTAATTCTGTAACATAACAATATCACACTCATGCACACCATATGGCATTTTAGGTGAAATGTTCACATTAAAACTATAAATTATTACACCCACATTATTACCCTACCAACCACACTCAAGCAGGTGTCACTTCTGCCGGAAACTGTGTTACAATCATGCAATGATAAAGTATTTCAAACTACTTTAAAACTGAGATTTCTGATTGCTACCTAACATTGACATTTGAAAATATCCACAAGATATATACATATCACAAGTAGGCAACTTGCATATATTAGAACTTTATGTTGTAATTTTAAATTTTATTTTTGTTGTTTTAGACATTATAGTTTCCCAAAATGAGTTTTATTGGAAGACATTTATAAAAAGCTAGACTATTACCTTAAAAATGTCAAGAAAATTTTAATTTTGTTTCAAAATATGCTAGCATTTCTACCATCACATATTGATAGTCATGCATTTTTTTTAATTTAAATGTTTTGTTTATTTATTTTTAGAGAGAAGGGGAAGGTGAAGGCAGAAGAAATAAAAACATCTATTGGTTGCCTCTCACACAACCCCAGGAGGAATCAAACAGGTGACCCTTTGATTTGCAGACCAGCACTCAACACACTGAGCCACACCAGCAGGGTGACAGTCACGTTAATTATTAATGTGGAATCAGATATGTAGATAAGAGAGTAGGTAAAATCAATTTTGTTACATTCCATGCCCCAACAATAGACACTACCATCTGGTATATCCAGATTTGTTCTTATTTTGAAACAACTATTGTTTTTGAAATAAATGAATGGTGAGTAAACCATGCCTTTGCTTTTTCAAATAATTTCTGTTGTTGCAAAATGATCTAAATTTCTTTTTATGTTAGAAAATTGCAATGCTTGAGTCTAGTAGTTATGTTTTCATTGCTCAACTATTTCATAGACACTTTAAGATAAATTGAGGAAGTAGGATTCCTAAACTCATATTATCAAAATAAAAATGAATTTATTAAGCTTTTACCACATCTTGAAATTATGTCACTATGGAATTTCATACTTTTATGTCCCTGACTCATGACAACTTGCTATAAGATTTCTATTTGATTTACACATTGGTGAAATAGTAGCTCACCAAGTTCATATACATGTCCCAGATTAAATGTCATTTTTTCCTGTGATGTTTTTCCAAGGCTGGGTTTACCACTCTAAATGCTTTAACACTACTCCTTTCTGTTGTAATTTGTCTATTTACATAGCTGTCGATGTCACTAGATAATGAGATCTTCCAGCACTGCTACCAGAAACTTTCACAGCACATTATTTGGGTTCTTTCCCAGTTGTGGTGCCGTAGCCTGGAGAGCCCAACTTGTGGTTGAGATCCCGCACTTCTCAAAGGAACTTCCCTGCTGGTGAAACATTCCTTCAGGTCTTCAACTGCTGCCCACAGGCCCTCCCGGGCACTCCACAGCAGTCTCATTGTGGTAACATGGCTTCCTCTGGTGGTCTGTGATTATAAGGCTTCTCTCCAGCTAGTGTTCGATTAGTTATTCAGGATGTTTTTTTCCATAATTTAGGTGTAATTCCAGTTTGGTCCTGGGTGGAGGTTAGTGTAGCTTCCCCTTACTCCTCCACCACCTTGGATCTCCTTCCCAAACTTTCTAAATAACCCCATGAGCATAATAATATCCAAGAATTAGAGTTGTAATATATTTTAATGAATATACTACTTAGCATGAGATACTTCTCATAACGTGTTATTGAATACACATTTACAGTTAAGAAACATGGAAATATATCATTTTAACACTGGTGAGCAAATCTATGATACTTTTGAGAAGTATAATCACTTTAAAAGATTATGTTCATTTTTAATTATGCAATGTATTGTAAAGTCTTGCTAAGACAATTTAGGTAATTTAGATTTCCTACAATTAAATCATACCATTGAAATATTAAACATAATAAAAGTAACACTGAATCCAATGTATTATAAACCACAAGGTATAAGCCTTGTGATTTCTGCTACCACTGGTATACCTGGTATACAATACTACTTATCAATTAAAAAATACATGGTGCAGTGTACATCAGTTGTTTATGCTGCTTTGCACTCATTTTGCTTTCTCCCAGTGACGAACTGTACCACCCTGATTTTGCAGTGAGGAAATTACTGTTCTTCAGTCTCAGTCAGTGTGCTAACAGTTGTTGCTTCCAAATCCAGTTCTGGGAGTGACTCGTATGGCTGAAATATTAACAATGAAAACTTGTCATTGCATTGGGTCTGGTGATTAATTCACGACAGGTATTTCACCCAATCATATCCAGTGAGAAATTGTGAGGCCTTTTCTTGGACTGCAGATAGAGCAGCAGATACTCTTGTAATCAATTCGAACATGGGGTGACATAACACTGAAGTTGTCTCAGTTACTTTGGCACTCTCTAAAGATGATATATACAGATGGAGATTTGTGTAGCTGAAATAACGAGAAAGGACACTTAAATCATTAATCCTATGAACCAAAAATTCCTGGAATCAACTCAATCCCAGTGTTTTTCTATTACATATGCCAATAGATACTTTTCTTAAGCTAGTTTGGGTTCAATTCCCTGTCATTTCCAATTAAAAACAGTTTAACTGATTCCTATATTCCTTAGTGTAATATTTATTGCTGTTTCATCTCAGTTAAATCCTCCTATACATTGTTAATGCATTTTCTTTTATCTTTCTTTCTTCGTTCTTAATTAATAATGCAAGATTCATCAGTATGTTGGCCTTTCCAAAGTACTTCTATCTTTATTAATTATGTCTACTTTCTGTACTAAAAATAATTCAATTAGTGTATGTTTAGTTTCTTGTATGAATATTTAGTTTATTTACTTTTCTTTTTGAATAATAGATTAAACTTGAATGCTTGCTAGAGGAAATCTTGCAAATCTATTTCATATTTTTGATATAAAATTATGTAATGGTCATTGTTTCCTTAACAACACTTTTTATTTGATACTTTTTTTAGTATTTAATGCTTATTTAGGACATATATTTAAAAAATATTGGTTGCATATATTTCATTGTGCAGAGGTCAGTGTATGTAACTCACATAGACTTCATGCTTTTAATATATTAAAGGTCACTTTGTATCATTGAATGTGATAAAGTTTACTATTATTTTATGGACATTTAGAAAAGACAATATTAATTTACTTATTGCATATCACTTATGTGTTTTCATCAAACTGATTAAGTATCATTTGCATTATATTATATTAAAATCATAGAAACCCAACATTGTGCTCAGCATTCTATGTCATTTTACTTATACCAAATATAAAATGATTAGAAAAAATGTTTCTTCGTATCAATGGTAAATGAAGTTTCCCTCAGGTTTACATTCTCAATTATAGATTCTCCAATCATAGAGATCTCATAAATGTTACTGGTTTACATAGCCTTTGTATCAGTGTTTAATAATGAAATATAAATCAAATAAAATTTTATAAAGTAACAGCTTTCAGAAAGCTATATAGAACATATTCATCTCCTGAATGAAATTTAATATTTAAACTTAAAAGTTTTAAAAGTTTGTTTTGTTTTTATTTTTTCAAGTATTAAATATTTTATTTAAAAAAAGAAATAAAGGTTTTTAAATCATTAGTATCACACAAACTGAAACATAAGAGATCACAAAAGAGAGTGACACTCCAAACAAATCTTTGCTATTTCCACAGCATACCACCTCTGCTCTTTATTTCAGAAAATGAGTAATGTGCTTTGGCAAATTTCCAGGCTTGTGAATCAGAGACTACAAAAACTGCTGCCATTCAGGAGTGTGCAGACCAGTAGGGGAGGGGGACAGACTGCATCACTGTCAGTAATATTCGGTGCCCCTGCCTCCCATGGGGAGCACAATACATACCACTTATGACTTGCTTTGGCTAAGGAAATACAGCAGAAGCAACGATTCTAGGCAGACGCATTAAAGGCAGATGTGATCTCATTTATATGTGGAATAAAAAAGATGAACTGATACCAACCGCTCAAAAAATAAGGATGTTTTAGTTACTCTACGAAACAGATATGAAGAGGAGCATTTTAAGGGGTGCAGTCTCTTTGAAAATAGAGTCAAACTATTTAACTCAACATACTAGATGTGTTTGTAAATAAAGTTATAGCAGGAATCCTTGATGCCGCTTCTCTGAAATATGAAATGTGATATTTTTTTAAAAAAATGAACAGATAAGCACAGAGATCAGATTGGTGGTTGCCAGAGGCAGGGGGAAGAGGTTGGGTAAAATGGTTGAATGTGGTCAAATTGTACGAACTTCCTATTATAAAATAAATAAGTCCTGGGGGTGTGGCATACAGCACAGTGAATTTAGATAATAATGCTGTACTGTATATTTGGAAGTTGTTAAGAAAGTAGACCTCAAAAGTTCCTATCGCAAGAATAAGAAATCTAACTCTGTGGTGATGAACAATGGACCTAGAGTCATCGTGGTTATCATTTTGCAATATATGCATATACAATTACATTGTATGCCCCAAATTAATATAATATTGCATGCTAATTATATCTCAATTTTAAAAAGTCAGGTGTGTACTTTGTGATTACATCTCTTTTTCTTCTGCCATGAGCTCAGCAAAATTAGAGAGGAATGGGGGTTGCTCTCCATTACCCTGGTCCTGGCAATGAGCAGAGCCATGGCTGGCTCCTGATGGAAATGTAACAGGAGCAAGTAGTCCACCTTTGTTGTTGTAAGCCTGCAAGATATTGAGGTTGTTTGTTACTGCACTGTAACTTATGCAAGCTGGCTGATAGAACACACTAAGGTGAGGGCCTGCCCAACCACAGCCTTAGGTCAGGTCCATAAGAGAAACGTGGGATTTCAAAGGAGGAAGAGATCATTATGCTAGATCACAGCAGTAGCAATCCAGACCAAAACAAAACAAAACAAAAAGATTCTTCTTTTTTTCAATGTTTTTTTATTTATTTTTTGTTTTGCTTTGCTTTGCTTTAGGCTTAGCACTGAGCAAAAGAAAGAATAGGCTTTTTTATAATTGAAGTTTCAAATATTTCCCACTTCAATTTTGTTCAGTTGAATTAAAAGGGTTATTTAAAACCTACACTTTGAAGTAGACTTAATATTTATTTGTCTATAAGTAACACTTTGCAAGACTTTTTTCATTACAAAAATTACTTAAACTTTTTTACATATGTACAAATTTATCTGTGTCAAATACAGAAATTATACAAGCATTGAAAGATCATAATTTTGAAGATCATTTCATTTTTGTAGGTAGCTTATGCAGTCTAACCTTCATATTAGTCAATACCATAATTTATTGAGAGACCAACAATGATAAAGGCAAGAAAAAAAGGGCATTTAGAATAGCTTGAATAAGCACACAGAGACAGTATTGACAAAGGAAAATGAGTAGGTTTTCCCAACCATTACTGTAGACAGCATAACAGTCATAACTGAATAAACACCACACTGTAAATGAAAAGCAGCTATGGACTATTTATTTCAGTTTTGATTCTAAGAAGAATGAATAATTATATTCCTCAGGAGTTAATGAGGCATTCACTGACTCATGAAAGTTTAGAAATGAACCACTCATTTAGCATTCAAACTACTCTGAAGTGGTGCTTGTGGATAAATAAAGCCATCCATCCGTGGGGCTCAAATAAGATTTAGTATTGACTTTAGTATACATTATCAAAAGCCATCTAGGTGAATCATGGCCTATTACTTCTTATAAGACGGAAAACTTGAGAAATCTTAATGGAAAGAACTAGGAAAGCAAGATACATATCATATCTTATGTATTTGAAAATTTTCAAATATGTAAAAATAGGATAAATTATTTAAAAACTGTAACATACTATTTGCTAAGATGAACTTATTAAAAATAAGTCCAACATCCCAATTTTTCTGAAATAAGCACAGCACCAGCTTATCTTCCTTCTTTTTTATGCATTTCTAAAACATGTAACTTTTATATGGTCATAAATTAATGTCTACAATAAGTAACTTGTAACAAAAGAAAATGAGAGAGAAGTTTTTAAAACATTTGGAATTCTACCAAGAGGTTACGATAAAGCTTTGCTTCATTTTGTTGACATCTACATATACACATATTCACTTTATGATCATGTTTCTTACACACATTTTAAATAAAGCTGCAAACTCCATTATTTATTTTCCTTTGATGTGCTTTTCTTAAGAGCAAATTTATGATGACACTGAAATTCTGTAATTTTCAGAGACAACAGCTGTTTTCACAAACTGATAAAGAACTAGTATTGACATGACTAACATCTATACAAATCGAGCCTCTATTGCTAAATGACCATTTTTAATCTTCACTAAATTAGCTGACTAAGTGTTTTGGCTTTAAGAATAAAAATAATTATGAAGAGAATTTTATTTTCCCATAAATGAGAAAAGCCCCTTGGGACTACACACACACACACACACACACACACACACACTCACACACATAGGTACATGTGCATATGTGTGTGTGTGTATATATATATATAGAGAGAGAGAGACAAGTCTACAATGGAAGGACTTCAAAATAATGTTATTACAATGTAAAATATAGACTGATGTTTTCTGACAGGTCATGATTTCTGCAAGAATTTCAGGAATATAACAGAAAGGACCTGGATTTCAGGAGATCAAATGTCGGCTATGTGTGGGCCTCCGTTGATATGATCCTCTAGTAAATGGAGTAGGTCTGGATGAAATGATGGGATGCTTAAATGAAAGAGCTAAAGCTAACTTTATGGTTTTTGGTGATAAAAATAATATAGTATTATTAAAAAAACTAAATAAAGATATTGGAATTAGGGAAGTTTTGGATGAAGGCACTGAGAAATAGTGCAGTTATTTCCTTAAATATAACTAACCAATAAAAATGGACTTTTGTATGACATATTAGTATTCATCCAATATTTGTCAGATCCATTTCCATTGAAATGGGTGTTTGTTACCCAAAATTTTTATTTTAATATGATAATAGCTAGTAAATGTATTGAGTGCTTAATATGATAATAGCTAGTAAAATGTATTGAGTGCTTACTGTGTACCAGGCACTGTGATAGATACATTACATTCAATTTATCACAGCACAATAATAAAGTAGGATCATCATTTATTACAATGTAACAAAGGAGAAAATAGAAATAAAGGAAAGTTAAAAAACTTAAGGTCACAGAATTTGAGAGAGGCAGAACTATAATTTAATATTAAGTTGCTCTAGTTTAAAGATCAATATAATCTTAATATAATAGAGACTGAGACAACAGGTAATGTTGTCACTAGGCCTAGAAGATAGGATGACTCACAAAGTTCTGTCTATATTATATGCAGTCTCATTCATTTTTTGGAAAATCATTTTTTAGAGATTTTACTTATTCATTTCTGGTGAGAGGGAAAGGGATGGAGAAGCAGCAGGAGAGAAACATCACTGTGTGAGAGAAACATCAATCGGTTGCCTCTCAAACACCCCCAACCGGGCACCTAGCCCAAAACCCAGGCATGTGCTCTGTCTGGGTATCCAACCAGTGACCTTTCAGTTTGCAGGCTGGTGCTCAACCCACTGAACCACATGAGCCAGGACATAAAATCAGTTTTTACCAGAATAGTGTGGTATAGGTTTTCATATACAGTGATCAACAGAATTTATTTGACTTTTAATAAGGTAGATTTACAAGTGAGATTATTCAAACTTAGAAATTTGGCAAATAGATTGAATAAGTGTCATATTCATCTTAATATATACAGATAACAATGACAAAGTAGTTAGCAAAGTATTTGCTATTATTGTGTTGCAGAATGACCTAGGTCAGAAGAAAAATTAGTAAATTATTATACGATTTTTAGTTAGTCAAGTGTTTGAGAGAGGAGAGAAAATCTGAGTTTAAGCTATAAAATTATTTTTCTTTCTGTACATTTTTTGTCTCTTTGGTACTCTTTATTTCATTTCCTTACTAAATATGGTCCTACATAAAATCACATCCTTTTAAATAAACTACTTCAGAAAAGTTTCTTCCTCATATCTGCCAAAATAAATGTTTCCTAATTCATTCTTTGACCATTCTTTTTATTCTCTATTATTACCCAGAAAATATCGCTAATAGTCCTTTAAACTTCACTCCCATATATACTTTCGTGTTTCAGACCCTATTTTTCTATTTCCAGTTAGTCTTCATCAACAGTTATTCAAAATCTGTTGCCTAACCACCTGTCTGCCTCCCAACCTCTCTCTCCCCGCACTTTCAATACTTTCACCATCCTCGTTGCTGCCAAGCTTTTATCAGCAGGCCAATATCACACACCTATATCAAGTTGTACAAATTCAGGCTCTAGAAGTTTTACTGCATTTTTCTCCTCCAGTATCTTCCTAAATGAACTATGTTTGGTTATTGTTAAGCAATTTGTTCCCAGAATATCGAAATGGCCCCCAAGCTCTTCCTCCATATTGCTTCAGAATTTATAAACTGAACCATAGCTCTAATATTTATTTTTTTCTAAAATACTGCTACTAAAAAACTTAACAAGTGGTACCAATTGTCCCCTCAAAAGAACTCAATTTGTAATTCAAGCTCTCACATACCCTGATTCATTTTTCATTGTTGTTCAAATACAGTTGTCCCCATTTTCCCCCATTACTCTCCCCTGCCCTGCCCACTCCCAGCTCTCACGTCTTTTTATACCTTTCATATGTATCATAGTTATCCAAAGTGGAATATTTTGTCTCCCAAATACATCTTTTTCTTCAGATGAGTCTGTTCTTATGTTATTCTCAATGTCAGGGATGCCTTTTCTTATGTGTGGAAATTTCCAGTTATTACTGATCTTTAAATTCTGGAGATCTGGTTTGTATTATACCTTCTGTAGCAAGGATTTCTCTTCTCTGCCTTTCAGACTGAAAGTAACTACTTACCTCCAACATATTTTCATTTATACTCTCTTCTATCACTGAGGATATTTAGCCTATATTGTGGTTTTTATTGATTATTGATTACTAGGACATTATCCCAAAAGCTAGTGGCTTAAAACAGTAATAAAATGATCTCAGTTTCTATGAGGCAGGAATTCAGGAGTACTTAGTTGGTTTGTTCTGGCTCAGGATTTGTCATGAGTTTGTAATCAACATTTCACCTGTGGCTGTCACCATCTGAAGACTTGACTGGGCCTAGAAGATTCACTTTCCAGATGACATATTCACATGGCTATGGGCAGGAGGCCTCAGTACCTTATCACCTGGAAGTCCTCATTAGGATGCTCAAGTTTCCACATGGCATGTCTTCATGATGGGGTACCTGAGAGCAAGGGCCCTGAGAGAAAAGAACAAGGAGGTATCCACAACAAGATCTCTTTGTTCTACTTCACACACTGTCATCTCTGCCTTATTTGTTAGAAATGACTCACAAGGTCCAGCCCACACTTAAGGGAAGAATTAGGCTCTATGTTTTCAAAGGAATGGCAAAACATTCCTGGGCATATTTTTAAATCACTGCACTTGTTTTTAACATGTATTTTTCTATACTATTAAGCTCAAAGCAAGCATCCTGCTTGCTCTCTTCGTATCCCACAAGATAACTTGGTGTTATGTATGTTCTTTGTTATCTATTTGTGCTCAGACACATGACATGAGTTATATTTACATACTTTTCAGAACTCAAAAAAGGCCAATTCAGTAGTGTTAGCACAAAACATATTTTAATTTTTTTATTAATTTAGCTTTTCCATAAAACATTTAATATTTTAATGCAAGTCTACCACACAAGAGCTGTGTAATCAGTGGCACATTAATTAAGAGCATTGTGTCCTTGAAATAGATAAGAAGACATACTGTATCACTTCTGTGTCAGGTCCATGGGGGCCGAATGCACAGAAAAGCTGGCAGTGAAGATATGTCACTTCTAGACCACTGGCTTTCATGTTCGGTGTACAGTTTTGGATATTTCTGGTGGTTATTTTTCTCTGGGGTTTTATAAAAAGCGTTTTGTCAGATATCTTTTCAAGTTTCAGTTTTGAAGGACAAATTTACATGGTTAAGAGGTTTAAAAACATGATTCTGTAAAACATAGATTTCAACAATTTTCCATTGGCAATCATTGAAATGAAAATAATATGCATCTGAAAGACTATTTTGTACTTCACAAAGAGTTAATTTTGGATGTTTTATTTTAAATATGATGAATCTATTAAAAATAAATAGACTCATGAAAAAATATAATAAATGATGGATATTTTGAGTAATTAACAGATCATATTTAAATATTTGAATATAGAAAATTTTCCTTTTATATATACTTATTTTAAGAATCATCTTTAAGTCATTGAGATGAAAGAACCTAATTTTAAGTAAATGGTTACAAAACTCCTATTGTTCTTATAGATGATTTTGAATTCTATCTAGAAAAAATATTTAAAATTCTGTTCACCAAACAAAAGCTTTCACTTAATATAAAAGCTCTTTGATATAAAGTATGAGTGTTAGGAAATAATGTGTAATTACTAAACTCCATTTCAGACAATGTTAAAGAAGCTATCAGAAAATAACATATTCAAAACATATTTTCCCAACATCTTATGTTGTGAGCTGAGTATGTCACACATACTAGGTAATGTGCTCTTTGGAAAATGACAGATATTCAACTAAAATGTAAACAGAGTTTTATGATTGCCTGTAAAGAGTATGGTTCAAACATCCTTATACATTTCTCTTCAGTTTGAAGTCTCAAACAAGCAAAATTCATACATAGCAAAATCAACCCAAACATAAAGTAGACATTTTCCTCCATTCCTGAAGAAAGCAGAGGAAAATTCTGTCAGACACAAACCACAGTAACCATGAAGGAAAATGAAAAAAAAAAAAAAAAACAAACAAACAACAACAACAAAAAAAACAAAGTAAGTCCATCAACAAGCAAATGTTTCTCTGGCAGAGAAATAAACCTAGAAGAAATGGTGCCATTGGGTCAATGGAGAAATAAATCTGGGAACCTGAATCCTACCTGTGAAAATATATGTCACAAGAGGTAAATGAATGTAACATAAATCGAGGGGGATGGTATTTTAGGAATCCTGAATTATGCCTAATTTTAAAAAAACTGAAGAGGAAAGCTCAACAGCATTTCCTAACTTCTTTTATCTTGGTCTTTTTTTCTCACTTTCTTAATGAAAGAAGAGATATTAAAAAGCTAGTCTGAATTTTGACATTAATGGTTGATAAACTGAACCATATTTTTCTCACTTTCACCTTAAATCTACCCATATCTAAACATTAATTTTCTACCTAGCATTAAAAACTTCTACAGTGAATGATTTCTATAAAGGGGGGAGCAAAACTACTTTATGTTTTCCTCATTTAAAACAATAATTTCTCACAGTTCCCAGACATGAATGACACATAGCATATGTAAGTTTAAGGTATACGAGTACAATGTGAGGATAGACATACGCATGGCAAAATGGTCACCTCATTTAGTTTTATACTTATGCAAGAATTTATAAGAGGCAAGATATTTGTTTTTTGTTGTTTTTGAAAAATTTATTTGGGTTTTTTTCATGCATTGCTAATATAGCAGTCCTTTATGGAATTATGCTATGGGGCATGACCCATTTAAATGGCGAATTTCTAACCTGCATTGCACCTTCCTTAAAAGGAAAATTTGTCTCTCTGGAGTTAAGAACAACTGCCCTTTTTGCCAAGAAGTGTGTCTGTTAAATGTTGGTTGAATCTTCCACAGCTAGTTGTCCAGAATAAAGAGAAAACTGACTTATCCTATTCACATCTAGACATTGCTGCCACGCACACCAAAAAAAGGCATTCTGAAGCAGGCCCAGCACATCAACTGTGTAACTGGTGAGAAATTCACTGGGCTCATCACCATGACTCAAAACCGTAAGTCTATTCACATTCGAGAAGCTGTGTATAGAATTCTTTGAAAAAGTACAAGAGAGTCTCAGTTTTAAGTCTCACTGTGAGCTCCATTGGTGGTTCTTGTGTGCAAAAGGGAAAATCAGGTTCTGTGCTCTTCTTCCATCAGGAACTGGCCCACGTCTCAGCCCCTTCAGTTCCCTGCAGGGCAACTCTAAAACTGAGCACACTCTGTTTCTGCTTCTAAAGCCCGTGTGAATGTGAACACTATTTTCCTAAAGTGAACTTTCATTTGTAAATCCATTGGATGAAATATAACAACAGCCTATACATCAACAATTGAATAGCCATTTCTCTATGAAATAAGTTTCTATGGCAAGCAACAATGGTGCCACATTTAAAAGTTAAGAATGCAATGGCCAAAAATGGAACAGTGTAGTAAGTTAAGAAAGATACTATTTTCATTTATTACCAAAGTAATAATGATAATAAAACATCCAATAAAAATGTAGAACTAGGTATTTGCATAAATAAAAGAGCATATCCTGAAGGAAAAAGTAGTTTTCAGTGAATATTCCATTCCATTACTTTTTTAACAATTTTATGTGTAAAATAAGAACCTGGATTAGTTTTTTTTTTTCTTAAATGGGAAAACTTTCCCAATTATTTCATTTTTTTCTGTCTAACTACTATTGGATCTTTGAATTTCAAAGCTATGTAGAACACATTTTCTTGCAAATAAATATTTCAAACGAATTGTTTTTTTGTATCTTTGAAATAACACATTTATTGCCAAGAAAAATAAGGGAAACAACAACTCACAGAAAATAGAAGTATGAAGACAGGAAGTTTGTTAAGGCTAATCTGAACAATTCAAATCCTCATTAGAATAGTGCCCCAAGTACACCCACATATCCAATTACTATGTAGTAACTATCGAAAGATATGAATATCCTCAAGTGAAAATAAAATTAAATGGAACAAGAAAAGGCATGGAATCTGAGGCTTTGGGCCAATTTTTTCCTTTTCCAAGGATAAAGGCACATTTAACTAGGGACTCCTCCTACTCAGTATGACCTCAACTTAGCTAATTACATCTGCAAGGCCCTTATTTCTAAGTAGGGCCACATTCTCATTTAATGGAGGTTAGGACTTTAAAATATGAATGTGTAGGGGCCCAAAGTCAACCCATTACACTTCTCATCGTGTCTCCTTCCTTTCTGTCAAAATGTGCAGTTGTTAATACCATCTCTAGGATATTCCTTTTAAACTTTTGTTTTTCAAAACGTTCCTCAGTCAACAGTATGCCACCATTCCAAATCCCCATTTTAAAATGCCATAAGGTTGCTGATTTTCCCCTCCCACTTCATCTTCTTTTTCTACTCTGGCTTTTTTCCCCTTCATTTTAATGGGTTTCAAAGATTGCATTCTTTAGGTTTTGGAGGGGCAGAATTTTGGCAATTGGCTTTAAAACTACCATTTTTGCAGCAAATGCTCAATTTTGGTAATGTCACTTAAAAATGATTTGAATACTTTATTATTGCTCATGGGTAGGAATAAATGGAATCAGAAATTGCTTAAGTAAAATCAGTAATTGTTTATTAAACAAATATTCGTTACTTTAGAATTTTAAGAGATTTTGACTCATAAATTTGTTGGCTTATTAAATGAATATGGTATATTTGATAATTAATTTTTATATTAAGAAAATATCCAGAATAAGATATCTTTATCTTAACATATTTGACAAATATTAGAGAAACTAGTTAAAATTTTATCCTGTTCCCTGAATAGAATTTTCCTTTCATGAAAATGGAAGTACAGTGCACCCCATTTTCTTTTACTTTTCATATTTCACAACTAAAATCAGGCAATACTTACATTGAATTTAATTATTTTTTTGGTGGACGTTCTTTAACATCTAAAAACACTACCAATTTTTTTATGAGTATTCCAACATATGATGCCTTTAACAGAAGAATTAAGTAATAGAGAGTGAGTCTGAATGTGAGTCTTTTGGGAGTGGGGCGGCACTAGTATATTCAAGTCTGAATTTCTTTTATAAAACAGACCAAGATAAAAAGCTGTGGCGAGCTCCAATTACTGTCAATGCAATCAATATACGATATTCTCATTGTTTACCACTCTTAGATTAAGAGTATCTCATCTTTGAACATCGTTGGCTATCATTTAAATGTATAATATTCATAATATTATATAAAACAACTTTCTTTGATGAGGAGGATGAGGACAACATATGCGTATATATGCGCACGCACACGAGCGCGTGCAGAGGCTGTTTTGAGAAATTTCAGGACGGCCTCAAAACCTTTGTCCGCAATTTACTCTAATATCTCTTCAGAAGTTTCTGTCAAATTCTCAGTACGACATTTTTTTTTTTTTTATCACAGAAATTTGTAGGGGCATTAGTCTCTAAGATACACAGAGGTTTGATCCTTAAAATGATTTTAGGTTTCATCTTGGGATTTCTTGCTCAAGTTCTCTGCTTCCCCTCTATTAACCTCTCCGAATAATCAGCAAACACATAGCAAAGCCTAATAATTTCCTGTTGGCTTTCATCCTGTGCTCTATAATTTGTTAGTTTTTAAAATGTTTAATCAATATTAAAATGTCTTTGAAATGCTAGTCATGAGTTGATATTGCAGAGGAAATTAATCAGAGGCCCTCCACTCTTACCCCTGATCCGAAGGCAGAGGAGGAAATGGAGAACAGTCACCCAAGGAGATCCAACTCATTAAAATTAAAGACCATTAGGGACAAGGATTGGCACAAAGTAAAAAAATGGATTTACTTAGCTTATGTAATCACAATACCTTCCATTGAATATTAACCAAGTTACAACAGGTTTTATACCAATGGTAACACATAGGCACTTAAATATATTTTTAAAAGTATTTTAGTATTTGTAAATAATGCTATACTTTGTTAAACAATTAAGCTGCAATGGCATTACGTGCTTTTTGATATACATTTGCTTTTTCTCATCTTTCCACTTTGTCTTGTTTTTGTTCAAAGAGGACATTACCCATTATCAGTAAGTAGTAAAGATCAGAATATGGCATGCAGGCTGGGTAGTTTAAGAAATATTTGGAGGACACAACTCATGTGGACCAAGGGAATCAGACTTTAAACAAGTCTCAGTGCTAGCAGTGAACAGGGTTCTGAGTTTCAAAGAAATACTAGCTGAGAAACACCAGCTATAAACAGATACCTCTACAGTCAATGCAAAAATGGCTAAAATTCAAAAGTCTTCTAATGCCAAGTGTAGTTAAAGATATGGGTAACCTGGTACTCTCATAGATGTCACAATGTATAATTTGATATGGCCACTTTGGAAAGCTGTTTGGTGTTTCCTACTAAATTGGAATAAATCTGTATCTCATAACCTAGCAATTTCAATACATTATGCATGCATATATACAGCAAGAGATGTGCACAAAAATGTTCTTTAAAAATATACATAGAAACATATATGAAACAAGCTAAATATCTATCAACATCAGGATAACTACAAATTGATAAACGAATTTCAATGTATTCATAACAGAACACTCTAAATATTGAAATAGTGATAACTATTTGTAAAGTATAGATAATTCTTACAAACAATGCTGAGGGAAGGATGACAGACACAAAAGAATACATAATATTTTATAGAACTTATGTAAAGATCAGAAACGTTTTGAAGTTAATTCATGGTGCCAGAAACCAACATCACCTTTAGGGAGGAGTAAATGGTAATGATTTTGTGGGTCATAAGGGTCTCTGGTGTGCTAGGAAAATTCTTTTCTTTCACTCAGATAGTAAACATATGAGTTGATTCCCTTTGTGATAATTGTTTTGCTGTGCGTTTAAGATTTAAACACTCTTCTATATTTATGTTACTTCAATTGTTTTAAATTTACATTTCCCCACAGCAGTATCTCAGGTGATTTTTAACTTTTTAAATTACTTTTTGATATGACTTCTCACCTGACAACTAAAGAACTTTCAGTTAAATTTAAATTTTATATAGTTATTTCATAAGACTATTTGCAAGTTTTAAGCAATTTGCTTTAAATATAAAAACAAATCAAATACAACTTTGGATGATGGGAAAAATTTCCTTTGATACTATTTTTAGCTTCACAACAATTTCCTGATAAAATAGAAGAACACATTATGATGCAGCCATGAAATGACACATGCTTTTTGTTACATGAATTTATGAATGTTTAGTACAAAGTTAACCTCAACACCAAATCAGTGATCTAAACCAACTGTTTTGCTACATAGGCACTGTAGATATACAACTTTAGTAAAACTGTCAATCAGTCAAATATAGGTAAATATAGAATTGCATATAAATCTGCATAAATCACTCCTGTAGTATATCAATTCATGAAGTTATTATAATTTATATGGTTAGTTTAAATAGAAGTATTATTCCTGTAAAAAAGCTCTAATTATGAAAGTAACTTATGGTCATTTAGATCACTAATATGGAAGGTAAGCAGCTATAATTATCCTCCAGGTCAAAATATGATCCCCATTTAAATATGACTGTAAGTTCTTTTCTTTGCCTTTGTGTATTTTTGCTAATTAAATGTGTGTGGGGCCATCCTAGGAAGAATGGGCATATTTTTCAGTCTTCTTTTTCCTACTAATAATTTTCCAGTAAGACCTTTGCAATGTCATTTACAATACATTATAAACATAAACTGAAGGCTGCTTTTGTCACTGCCTAAATAGAACCCTTAAAACCATTTTTGTTGGGCAGTTAAGGTTTTTGCTAATTTTTAATAGTATTTTTTCAAAAAATACTAGAATGTAATATTCTGTTAGAATATCTGCTAATTTCAAGTGGAAATATTGGGCTAAGTAGATAGTTCATAAGTTTTGATAGATACAAACTGTTAAATTACTTAATTTCTAGGTAAATAAATTTATCATACTATTACTGGGATTGACTTCTTTAAGTTTACTAATGTCTGCTACCATATTCAAAAAATAGAGTATAATGACCATTAATTGCTATTATTTTATAATTAACTTTAAAAGTGTGCACTACATTTTAATTAAAAATTTAAACATTTCAAATAGTACTTTTTTAAGGGGCTACCATAATGATCTCTCTTCCATGCCAAATGCTCCTTTACTTATGGCCAGGTGAAAAATTATAAAATCATTGGTGTCTTAATTCTTGAGAGAACAACTCTATATAAATTTGTAGGCTAGTGCTTTATAAAATTAACAAAATTTTCAATTTATTCCAAATAGTTTGTCTAGTTAGAGAGTCCTTTGTTTTTAGGGGCCATTTGGAGTTTCTATTTTTCTAGAAAGTTCATGTTTTAATTCAGTTATTTTCCATAAGGTTGAACAGATTGTTATCTTAATTTTATTTTGGTGTCATAAACTAGGGGTATTCTACCACTTACATTTCCAGTCTTGTGGAGAGCATTATGCTTTGCTCTTTTTCCTTTATAAAGGGATACATGTTTAATACATCTCTGCTTTTTTATTTTTTGAAGGACAAATTTTAATCATAAATTTTTGCCTATAGTATATATTTTAGCTTTCATCTAATTTTTTCTCTTTTAATATTTTATTATCTTATTTTATTTCAGCCTTTTAATATTTTGAAAAATATCAGTTGTTAAATTGTCTCATCATTTTGTGGCAATTATTACTCAATGAAATTGTACATTCTTATTGATTTGCCAGTATTTTGAATGATGGCGTGGAAATTACTTGAAAGCTGAACAGGGAAATAGATACTTATAAAATGAATAATTAATTTGCCATTTACTCTCTAAATATTTTTTTTAGTATTGATTCCACATGAGATACACAGCTGTTCTAATGGGACAGATGATTTTATGAATGAGCAATAATTTTTAAGCCCAAATAAACCTATTTATGATTTTTTCTAATTTCCAGCAACAAAGATTTATTATATTTGTGCATTTGCATTTTGTTTCTAAAGAAAACATCTAATGCATATTCGAGATCACTTAGGAAAACATTCCCAATAAAAATGTGACTTGTTAAAATCACTAATTATAAATTATGCTTAAAATAATTTTAAAATCTTTACATACAATTAGTGTAACTATTTAGACAAAAAGATTAAGGCTGCCAGATAACTCTTAGTATATTAAACATGTAAGTAAATATTTGTTTTTATTCCACATTAAATATTATAGACGAAAATAGAAATTTTTGAAAAAATAAAAACATAAAATGATAATCACATCTTCTACCCACTGACACAAGTATCAATCCATAGATACCTTCAGCACACACAGAAGAAGATCCTCGTGTTTTTCAGTTTTGTTAATGCACTTCAAAAACTTTAACTGGGTCATTATCTCTCATTGTTTTGATACTTTACTGGAGACAGAAATAAGAGTGTTAGGATTCCTTTTTAAATTATCCGTAAGCTGCAGAAAGATATATTATTTTAAAAGGTGGGGCTTCCGAGACACACGGAGGACTTTCACCAGGTGGAAACCCCGCCTCACAAGCTCACTCCAGGTACGCAGGCTGTCGGTGCTCTTTTCTAAACCAGTTGACTTATATGAAGCATTCATTTGTTTCTATGCCACATGCTTCTGGGTTTCCTGTAATCAAATCTTCACTGTTTAAAAGTCATATTCTTTAACGTAGGTTTTTATCAAAGATGAGGAAGTATTTTCTGGCAGGATGAGCAAGATCGAGGAGTGAATGCTTTAGGCGGGCTGCCGATAATGTGATATGTAAGAGATGAATCCAAGTAGGGCAGTTAAGACTGCTAGTGTTGGTTGGTTTGTTTTTCAACTAGGGAAAGGGAAAAACTGTTCATTTTCATTTTATTCCTAAGAGTTAAACATTAATAATAATAATTAATATTATTTTAAATTAAGTATCGTTCTAATGGGAAATTTTCAAGTCATGTCTCCAGCAGACATTTGGATTTGTCAAAGTTTCATGATTCAGGGATGGAACGTAAAACAATAGGTATGAAATAGTAATATATGAGGGTGTATATTTAATAAAGTCACTCATTAGATATATATGGTATGTAACTCAGGAAATGTTAACATTATCTGCAGAAACTTTTGATTTCTGATTAGGTTCTGAAATTCAATATTTTATTTTAGTACATAACTACATATTATACTAATATGCAAGGTGAGTTCAAATGGGATTTTACTCTTCAAAGCCTGTTATATTTTGAAAAATTATGCATGTCATCACTGCAAATTAATTTATAAGAGGTTAACATTTGAAAACAAGTACAAAATATATATCTAAAATGCAAATCAGGTAGATGGAATATCAGAAAATATTCAACTAATCCAAAATAAGCAGGGAAAGAGAAATAGTGGGAAAAGAAAACAGATAAGAAAACTAGATTACAAATAGAAAGATTGTAAACTAAAATACAGCCAAATTAATAATTACTGTATATGTAAACAGACCCAAAAGTCCATTTAAGGAAGCAGTGATAATAAGACAGAATAATAAAAAATAATTCACAACTCTATGATGCCTATAAAATATAGTATCAATGCTAGGCATAAAGATGTTGAAATGAAGAATATAAAAAAGATATGCAAACATTAAGCACATGGAAGCTACTGTGGCTATATAATTTTCTGATAAAATAGACTTTGAAACTGACACTAATACCAGAGTGAAATGGGGACATTTTATGTCGATGAAATAGTCAATTTATCAGTAAAATATAACAATTTTTTCACACTTAATATTTTCATACTAATGACAGTATTAAAATATGTGAAGCAAAAACTCATGTTAATCAAAGGAGACAGATAAACCCACAAACATGACTTCATATTTTAACACTTACTTTTAAGTAGTAGAGCAACTGGAAAAACTTTGTTAGGAATATAAAAGATTTGAGGCCCTGGCTGGGTAGCTCCGTGGGTCAGAGTGTTGTCCCAATACACTCAGTTTGCAGGCACAGATAAGAATCAACCGGTGGATGCATCAATACATAGGAAAACAAGTCCATGCCTCTCTCTCTCTTGCTCTCTTTCTCTCTCCCTTCCCCCTTTTTCCCACTAAAATCAATAAATAAAAATTAAAAATAAAGAATATAATATATTTGTTAACAGCAGAATGCATATTCATTTTGAGTTATAGGAAAAATGATAAGGATAGATCATATGCTGGACCATAAATATGTGACATATTTCAAAAAAACTATAATAATACCCATAATATTCACTAACTATACTGGAATTTAATTAGACTATCCAGGCATTCAGAAAACTATCAATAGATTACTAAATAACTAATGTGTCAAAGATAGATCACACAAGAAATCAGAAAATAATTGGAAGGAAATAAGAAAAATAAAGTATAATTTGTGCATTGTTGTTGAAGTGGTACATAGTTATCTCAATTCAGGAAATGCATGAGACACAATAGACACATTGATTTAAAAATATGCAAGATCAAAGTAGAACTTCCTTAAGTTGATATAAAGAAGGTACTAATAGTCTCAGCTAATGCTACATTTAATGGTATAATAGATTGGAGAAAAAGGCAAGAATATCTTCTCTCTCCACTTAAACTTTTGTCTTACAAGTTCTAACCCTGCATATAATAACACAAGGAGAGCAAATAAAAGCATAGATATGGGAAAGCAGAGTAATTGTACTCACAGTCAATGAATGTGTTTGTAGAAAGCCCTAAAAATATTGCAAAACAACTTACTAGAACTAAAATTAATTTAACAAGTTCAAGGGATACAAAGTCATTTTTTAAAAAATCAGTTGACCTTCTATATAATGTATACTTGCATCCAATAAATGCAAATTGTAATCAGAAGATAATTATATCCACAAAAGGATTGAAAATATAAAATAATTTTGAATAAATTTAAGAAAATCTGTGCAACCCTACTATACAATAAATCAGGATTGTTGCTGAAAGAAACAAAAACTTAAATGGATTATATATCATTTTAATGGATACCTAATGCTCACATAAAAAATTGTATGCAGATGTTCATAGCAGCATCATTTACAGTAGCCAAATGTCCATCAGCTGACAACTGAATAAACAAATGCAGCATAGCCACACAGTGAAATATTATTGGCCATAGAAAGGAATGGAGTGCAATCATACTACAATACAGATGAACACTGAAAACATCATATGAGATGAAAAAAAGCCAGTCATGCAAGACCACATATTATATGATTCCATTAACATGAAATGTCCCAAACAGGCAAATCCACAGAGACAGAAAGTAGATTAGTGGATCCTTAGGCCTGAGGTGGGGAGAGGGGGTGACAAAAATTCTGAAATTGATTGTGGTGCTGGCTGCAGGACTCTGAGACCATATTAAAAACCACCAACTAAACTAATCCACAAAAGTTTTGACCACTAACCACTTAATTTTTCCTTCATTTTTTTAAAATTCATTTACTTTATTTTTAATTATGGTAAAATACACGTAACACAAAATTTACCGTCTTAACCATTTTTAGGTGTCCAGTTCAATGGCCTTTGGTATATTCATACTGTGGTGCAAACATCAACACGATCCATCTCGGGAACTCTCTCATCTTCTAGAACTGAACACCCATATCCATTTATCAGTTCTTCCTCCCTCCCCTGCACCCTGACAACCACCACTCTATCTTCTTCCTCCGCGAATTTGACTATTTTAAGTAGCATATATAAGTGGAATCATACAGTATTTGTGTTTTTGTAGCTAGCTTTTTTCATTCATCATAACCTTCTCAAGGTTCATCCATGTTGTAGCACATGTCAGAATTCTCTTAGAGCCAAACAACCTTCCATTGTGTGTCTACACCATGTTTTGCTTATCTCTTTATGTGTCGATGAACAATTGTGTCACTCACTCCTTTTGGCTCTTGTGAATAATGGTGCTGTGAGTATGGGTATACAAATATCTCTTCGTGTTCCTGCTTTCAATATCATTCTACTTGTGGGTATATCATTTGGGGTATATACCCACAAGTAGAATTGCTGAAACATATAGTAATTCTATGTTTATTTATTTATTTTTTTTAGGAAGCACCGCACTGCTTTCCATTCCTACTAACAGTGCACTAGAGTTCAAATTTCTCTAGTAGCAACCTGGCTGGTGTGGCTCAGTGGATTGAGTGCCTGGCTGCAAACCAAAAGGCCGCTGATTCGATTCCCACTCAAGGCACTTGCCTGGGTTGTAGGCCAGGTCCCCAGTAGGGGGCACTCAAGAGGCAACCACACAATGATGTTTCTCACCCTCTCTTTCTCCCTCCCTTCCCCTCTCTAAAAATAAGTAAAATCTTTAAAATAAACAAAAATTTAAAATAATTTCTCCAGTTGATTGCCAGCACTTACTAAAGTCATCTTCCCATTTTTAATCAGATTGTTTGTCTTTTTAGGGTTATAGGAGTCATCTATGTATCCTGGATATTGATCCCTTATCAGACTGCTATTTGGGAATATTTTCTCCCATTCTGTGGATTGTTTTTCTTTTTCATTTGATAGTGTCCTTTAATTCACCAAGCTTTTCTAATTTGCATGAGAATCAATTTTTCTTTTTTTCTTCATGGAAATATCCATGGTGGAATTTCATTTAAACAGAAAAAAAAAAACCCTTTTAAATAAATTTGAAAACATTTGAGGTCATGATAGCAATTTATTTATGATTAAGGGAGGGTTGCTATTTAAAATAAGAAGCTTGGGTATGCCTGTGTCCCTTAGGCACTTGGGCACTTAGGAGGCTTCAGAAGGACTTCGGAGGAACGAGTTTCCTCTTCCCTCAACCAACTCCAAAAAAAACAAAAGAAGTCTGCTAAAGCATCTGTGGAAGCAATCAATCTTCAATACATGCCTACACTCAGTTGCTTTACTTTGGAAGTATTCTCAAACTGCAGCCATGGATCTAAGAGGTCTGTGCTCTGGCTGAGTGCCAAGATCTCTGCTTTTTCCTCTTGGAGAAGAAGGCCTAGCCTGAGATTTGACTGGCCTAACTAAAGATTTGTCTTGGGATGAACCTTCTCTCTAGTCATTTCTACAATACTATTCAAACAAAATGGGATCCATAAAAATTTACTCATATTATGATTTCTGTCTATCCTTGGGAAAAAAATAGATGTTCAAAACATTAAAACATTGAGTATGATTAATATCATCACTTGATTTCAAGGGACATCATGTAAAACACTGTCTCAAAAGGCATTGCCATCGGGTTAGTTTTTCAATTACAAGTGTGACAATGACTATATATTTGTAACGTGTAACAATAGATGCAATAAATTATCCATAATAAACTATGCATTAAAGAGCATCAATTATTTTATGGAAATGAGTTTTCTGATGAAAATATTCTGGTTTTCAGTTAAGAATGTAGAGTATACTTCAGACCATCTTTTCTATGATCAAGAGTTTGGTAATCTTTAAAAGAAAATGCTGAAAAACAATTTTTGATTTATAGTGAAATAAATAGAGCTGTAACAGACATTTTTCAGGTTTAGAAACTTCCTACTCTAAGACATGGCTCCATAAAGACAGAGCCTCATAAATTATTGGGATAATTTCATTCAGAGTTCAGGTTTATTACACTGAGGCCAACATACTGGAAATAATCTTTAGGAAAACAATAGCAATCTGGCCTGTCTTATGAATAGATGGGAAAGCGGGTCAGGAGCAATTTACTAATTCACTCAGCAGTAAAGATAATTACTGTTTTTAATAATAATGTACTACAGGCCAATCTAATTGGTCCATGCCTCATGTTTAAACTGTTCTAGCTTAATAAGTGCAAGCACATTCTATTTACTTTGCTTGGTCTAAAAGCCCATGATACTGAAATTTGACCTTTAAATGATCTGTGCAGTTCTGTACTATTTGTTTTGGATTATTGGAGATTCTGGATATTTTTAGCTAAAATGTGTACTTGTATGTTTTCATAGGTACTGATTTCCTCTCTGTTGTGTCGATTAGGACACACAGAATACATTTAGCATGTTCTCAAAAAGCACACACCAGAAAAGGAAAAGGAGAAAACAGTTTAAATGATGTGAATTAGGAAAACAGGGTCAGATACAACTTTAAGCTTCTCCATTCAGTTAGATCTCTTTCTGCAGTAGAAATGAATTCCATCAATTTTTTTTTCTCATTCACTTCAAATTAGTGCTGTGTTGCACAAAATATTTTATGTAAGGAATCAAAAATATCATGCTGGGCATATATTTACTCTCAACTAAGAGTAAGTAATCTTCTAAGTGTCTTCATTATCCCTGCTATGTGAATGATTTATCCTTTACAGGTGAGGATTGTGGGCTGGCATTTCATTAATGCTGCAGTGCCAGGCGGACAGTGCTGAGAGCAGTGCTAAGTCCTCCCTCCCCATACCACCAACCTGGTTGCACTGAAGCCCCCATTCCCTCAGCCGTTGGGTGCATTGTACCTCTTCGCCCCCTTTATGGAGATTGTCCTCAGCTGAAGTAAGTATTATCACCCAAGGTCATGCCACCTTCCTGATGCACCATACATCCAGTGACTGATCAGTATTCATGGTATTGTCCTTGCAGACTACTTGTCTCAATTCAGGCCAGTTGCATGGGACCATCTTAGCACCAGGTATCAAACTCAGAGGATTTTTTTTTTGACGTCTGTATGGTGGACCACTTACCTTGGTCCCAACCCTGTTTCTTTCACTTCTAGAATGTACTGACAGCTAGAATTCTCCCAAACTAACTTTCTGCATACACATGGCCTTGGAGTAAATATCCCAGATATCCCAGCCTGTGAAGCTACTTAATTTTAACCGCTCTCAGCTATGTAGATTGACTTTCTGGGTTTCTTTCTGTTTGTCTGTTTTTTAATATTTTGTTTGTTATGTGGTTGGTTGATTGTTCTAACCAAACTAATATCTACAATACATATTTCTTATCAGCTTTGATAGCAGTGATTTGAACAAAAATATGACAAAATTATCATAATTTTATGTTAACAGTTGACATAAATAAATGTCCTTCAAATCTGAAATATATTAACTCATATTTAAATTTGTATACATCTTTTGTTTCATTAATCTCAATCATATCACTAAGAATATTTTGTAAAACATCAATTTTTATTTATATTCCCAAGTAACTAAGATCCATGATTTATGTGTGCTCAGAATTTTAAATTAGATTTTTTCCTAGAAGAAAATATTCATAACTGCCCCCAAAAGAATCTTAACACGTTCCTGATCTCAGCCTATAATTTTACTTTGAAAAGAAATACATCTTCCCTATTAAATTGATGTAATCCAGAGAAAATTCCTTCACCTACTCCAGAGGTAGACAGCTACCTCTAGCTCACTTGAACACACTATTGTTCAATCTCAATGAGTGTATAGGAACGATCATGTGATCCAACCAAACCAAAGCCAATCTGAATATTACTTCAGTGACTGGGAAGAGGTATTATCCTTCTTTCCCATTAACCTTAGGATATTCAAGACTGATTGGCTCCAAGCCACTTGCCACCATAACATATAGTCACCCTGTCTATGCTGTTTTATACAATGTCCCTCAGTTAATATTTGCCTGTTGCTTTGTTCAGGACAGACTGGAGTTAATGGTTTTGGGAACAGTTATTAAAATTTGTATTTTGCCCTGGCTGGTATAGCTCAGTGGATTGAGTGCGGGCTGGGAACCAAAGGATCTCGGTTCAATTCCCAGTCAGGGCACATGCCTGGGTTGCAGGCCAGGTCCCCAGTGAGGGCCATGCGAGGAGCAACCATACATTGCTGTTTCTCTCCCTCTCTGTCTCCCTCCCTTCCCCCTTTCTAAAAATAAATAAATAAAATCTTTAAAAAAATATATTTTTACAATTTTTTATTTTATTTAACAGATTCTAGTTCTCTGGTGAAAATATCTTGTTGTATAGTTCCTGGCCATATTAATAAAACCCAGCTTAAGGTGTACAGGTGAGATTGCTATCATCTGGACAGTTTACCCTCTCCTCTGGAAGATGCGTGGACTTGGCAGATCACATTTATCCATCAGGCACTGGGCTGACCTGACACTGGATTGAAGCCTCTTTACAGCACAGCCTAGAGTTTACCTCTGGTTCACCCGGTACTGAGGTTCAGTCCTTTAAAGATCACAGTTGAAATTTGGGAGCTTTATAAAGACCTCACCTACTTGCCAAGTCCTGAACTACACATTTTTTTTTTTTTTTTTTTTTTTTTGTACTCTGACACTGTGGAACACTTTGTTCTGCGTTCCAGCAGCTTTAGGACTCACTTCTTATTGTCCTTCCCTTTGCAATGCAAATATGCAGCATATGTCTCAAGGGGAAATTGGCATTTTCCTGGATCAATTCCCTATGCTTCCATTCTCACCAACATCTTGGCTCTTGTCCATTCTTGGCTCCTTTGGCATCCCTAAGCTCCACTTCTGTCTCTCCCGACCTGTGAGATTGCCAAAACTGTGCTGGCTTCTTCCCTATTAGCAGAGACCATTATTCTTTTTTGTCCTTGGCTAGGATTTGTGCCAAGAATTGGCAAATGCCCTGATGATAGAATCAGCTGCAGATTCAGATTTTTCTTTCGGGGGAACTTGGTCCTTAAAGTCTTATTTTCAGCAGTTTGCTAGTATCTAAAAAATATGTTTCTAGAATTCAATCAGTTTTTCTTTCTAGTTGTTATTTTAAGAATCATAGGTTTGTTGCAAGATATATGAAAATTCAGAATTCCCATGTTCTTAACTGTATTTTACATAAATAAAGCAAATGATTTAAACTTTTTAAACAATAAATGTGAATTTAGTAAAGTAAAAATAAAAACAGATTATTTCAGTTTCAAAACAAGAAGAAAAACCATGTAAAATCTTAATTTTTTTCTCCTGAAGTATATAATACCAAAAAAATATTTACATAATAAATTGAAAAAAACTAATGATGAACAAAGGCATATAAGAAAATGCATTATTTAGAATATTTTTTCAGAAGCAAAGATTTCAAGATAAAATTTCATTTAGGAAAAATAAGAATATTTTACATCACTGAGTTTGTGCTTCAACATTCATTTAGAGGTCCTACTGAATGAAATAAGAAAATTAAAAAAATAAATCTTAAAAGCTAAGTAGAAAATATTTTAAACTGTTAATATTTACATTGTACAACTTTATATCTTAGTAAATTCAAAACATTTTTCTGGAAATTTGTTTTTTAATAATGAGCTAAGTAAGAAGTGGTCCACATTAAATGATCAACATATAAAGTCAAGGAATTTTCTAGCATAAAAACAGTAAAAAATAGACAATAAAAGGAAAACAGAAAAATATCTAAATATATCACACTAAAAGCATAGTGCAATATACTTTGTAAAAATGCAGGGTGAGAAAACTTAGTATTGTAAAATGTCCATTCTCCCCACTTGTGCTACAAATTCAAACTAATTCCTTTGATAATCCCCCCAAAATGTTTTAAATAAGACTGCAACTAGAAAAGAAAGAGAAAAAAAATCAGCCCTAGTGTATGAGAACATTGAGAAATGATGGCAGGAATAAAAACATAATATAGATGGATGGAACTGGAGAGTATTATGCTAAGTGAAAAAAGCCAGGCAGTGAAAAGTACCATATTATCTCACCTATAAGTGGAACCTAATCAACAGAACAAATGAGCAAAATAGAACCAGAGACAGGAAATAAAGAACAAAGTAACAGTGACCACAGAAGGAGGAGGGAGGGGGATGACAGGGAAAGAAGGGGAAGGGGCAAGTCAAGGAACACGAATAGAGGACTCCAGGGCATGGACAATATAGGGGGGCATTGACTGTGGGAGTCGGGGGGACAGGGTGGGGTGAGCAATGGGGAAAAAGGCAGGGCAACTGCAACTGAAAAGCAATAAAAATAATAAAACATACAAAACTAAAATAATTAAAACAGTATAATAATATGTAGAACTAGTACAAAAAGCATAATAAAAAAAGAAGAATGTACAGTGACTTTAAATTGTCAACAACATTGACTGGAGCAAGTATTAACTATTCAATATCAACAAATATTTTTGGAACAATTAACCATAACCTGTGTGATAGCAATTGGCCATTCATTTGTAAAAGGAATTAATTAAGTTCCTAACAGTAAAATCAAAGCAATAAACATACTAGATGAAAATATATTTTAATTTTGTTATGAGAAAAAAGACTATGCAACTATTAAAAAAAAACTTTATAAACTTTACACATTTACTTCAAAATTCAAAAATAAAGCAACTTTTAATTGAGATTGTGGGGAAATTACTTGCATTATAAACAAAAGTGAATAAGGAAGATTAACTATTCATTAAGTTAGCATAATGCACAAATAGACAATTCACAGTAAAAAGATTATGGATTGGTTGTTAAAGATTTGTCTCATTCACACAAGTCCTGTGCTTCAATTTCCTCATCTCTGAACGGGTCTGCATTAGTTGATCTCTCAAATTCTAGGATTTTATGATTTATAACCAAAAACATTCCAAGGGGTTTTAGGAGAGAAGATGTTTTTAGTGGCTGTTTGTTTCAGTTTTTAGGGAAAAGATGGTTGAAACTATACAGCTTTCAGATTCAAGCCTGGTTTTCAGTTTAATTTCTCTATTATGTTTAAAGCACAAGGTGTGTATTTTGTTTGGACAGTTTGAAAATTCTGACATATTTCCTCAATATAACGCATTTACTCTTTGGAGTCTGAATACCCAGGTTTTAGGTCCAGCTTTATCACTACTTAGCTGTGAACATCCAAGTCAGCTAATCATTTTAAACTTTAGTTTCCTCATATATTAGGTAGGGATAGTAACAATTTCTTCAGAGGGGGCAGATGAGACAGTGGACGAAGAGACCTTTGTAAACTGTTCAGTGATTAATAAGCACGTGGAAAGTTAGTGTCTCAGGCAAAGGAAAAGGGGTCTCACGGTGGTCAGTGCTGCACAGGGAGGCAGGGAGCGCGAGTATGAAGTGCATCCCCTGATGCCGGAGCACCGAGTGGTGAGGGAAGTCTCTCCGGGTGTGAACTGTCAGTACACTGAAGTTAGACATATTTATTTGCAGTATATGATATTGCTGGGTGTTTTTTTTCAGATATACATTTAAAATGGAATCTAATCTTGAATCAAATCTGTGCAAAAAACTCCATCGTTGCCCTGATTGGTGCGGCTCCGTGGGGCATCATCCCACAAACCGAAAGGTTACTGGTTCCATTCTTGATCAGGGTACATGCCTGGGCTGCCCACTGGTCAACCATTTGATGTGTTACTCACACATTGATGTTTCCTTCTCCTTCTCCTTCCCTTCCCCTCTCTCTTAAAATAAATAAAATCTAAAAAGACAGAAACAACAACAACAAAAAAAAAAAAAACCCTCCATTGTTAAAGATTCTCTACATTTATTCTCCCAAATGTGCACTCGTTAGCCAAATTTCCAGAGGTATTTTTTTGGATAGACGTCGACTCTTTTATTGAAGAATAAGTTTCTTCAGTTTTATGATTGTCTGACAGAACAGAGCATTGCTTGGCTTGTGTCTTCTGTGGACAGCGAACTCTGATGGAATTGTTGATCTCTTGCAGAGGACTTCCTCACCCTGCCTGTGCCCTGCGCTTGCATGCCATCCAGGTGATAACCAGTACACTTGATTTTCGGGACCCAGCTGCTTACTCGTTTGTGCACTTTGGTTGGCTACACAGTGTCAAAAATTGGTAGAAAGGATTAATGATTCATCCTTACCTTGAATGATCTGAAAGCACTCTGTCCATATCTCTGCAGGGTACCATTCCCAGTATAGTTTGTTTACCTCTTTATTCTCCCTACTAAACAGTATTGTATTTGAAAATAAACTGAGTTTAAGATTCCTTTGTTATTGGTTCCAATGTATCTAACCATTACAAATGGTAAATAGTTATTACAAATAATGCTGAACATAGACCTTTGTGCATGTAATGTTTTGGGGAAACATTTTGGGGAAACATATGAAATTGTTGGATTAACATTTATATCTTGCTTTGGAATGTTGGAATATGAAAATGTTGGACTAACATTTATATCTTGCTTTATTGGTATTACCGAATTGTTTGCCAACATTAATACTCTAATTTTCAGTGAAACTAACAGTTTACGTTACTTGTTTCTTCACAACTAACTTTACTTATAATAGATTTTAATATTTTAAAATAAATACATTTCCAGTTTAATAATTATAAATGTTGCATACTTATTGTTTTGACTTATTAATTATTAAGAAAGTCACACATTTTTTCATATGACTCTAAATTCTGTTTTAGCTTTTTGATCATTTATTTGTTTGGGTATTTTTGGTCTTAGATACTTTTGTAATCCTTCTATTATGAATATGAATTTATTTTCAAGTTTATTTTTATTTTTGGTCTGTACAGAAACCTAAATATTTCATGCCATAGCTATTCATTCTTTTCTTTGTAAGTTCTTGTATTTCTTCCATCATTAGAAAATTATTTCCCCATAGCTGGAGTAAATATTAATTTTTCAACTTTTATTTCTTTATTTTTAGGGAGAGGGGAAGAGAAGGAGAAAGAGAGGGAGAGAAACACATTGATTGGTTGCCTCTTGTCTGCACTGCCAACTGGACTGAACCCACGGCCCAGGCATGGGCCCTGACCAGCAGTCGGCCGCCGACCCTCACTTTGCAGGCCAACACCTGGCCAGCTGAGCCACACTAGTCAGGGCTCAGAAGACACTAAATTTAAGGTGTTCTTATTCATCTGGAGATGCTAATATCCACCTAGGTTATTAGAAATTTTAAAATCTTAACTTTATAAGAGATCAAGGATATTAAAAAATAATAAAGTTGTTTTATCATGTTAGAAGTATGATATATTTCATACTTCAGAATAGAGTTTATAGAGAAATGTTTGTTTTCTTTGGATGTTGATTTTTTTTAATTAAACAAGGTTAAAAAGTGGAGACCTGAAACCCTGTTCCTCACATTCAGTAAGTGACAGATGAAAAGGGGCAGGGTCCCAAGGTCTGGTAGCCTTACCTTTTCTTTTTCCCCCTCCCTCACGGGCACCAATGAAAAGTGTTACCAATTTGTACAGAACCAGTCATAGCTATGAAGCGTATTTTCCATTTCTTTTTACTTGCACACACCCAACTTTACCTCCTGTCTCTTCCCCTGAATTTAAATGTGAGGGAGAGCATTATGACCTGGGATAAACCAAGTGCATTTTGCTGTATGTATTAAAAGATGATACAAGCCTCTGACCACTTGGTGTTAACAATAAGACTGGGAGTTATACTAAGAGTCTCTTACATAGTCTGTGCGCTTACATAAAATTAGGTAAAAGAGAGCTGGTGTCTGGGACATCTTTGTATAGTTGGAAGAGAGGCACCGCCCTTCCACCACAGCCACAGACCACGTAGGACCGTTCTGTTAAAGGAACGTATCTTTGCATACTGTGACAGGAGATAAATGAGAAGCCTGTTTCTTTGCATTAATCATTACACACTTTATACTTTCTTACTGTGGTAAAATTTACTATTTTAACCTTTTTAAAGTGTAGAGTTCAGTGGCATTAAGTACATTCATAGCTTGTGCACCCATCACCGCTAACCATTTCCAGAACATTTTCATCATCCCAAACAGAAACTCTGTGCCCTCTAAATAATAAATCCACATTGTCCTCCTCCCTCAGCACCTGGTACTCTATTATACTTAATTTTTTTAACTATGTCCTCTTTGTACTTATATTTGTTTTATTTTGTAGAAAATTAGGAGCTATCTGAAGTAGAAAAGCAACATTTAACTCTTTTCAGAGTACTTTAGGAATTAATAACAAAAGGTTTAATGGATTTGGTAAATAAAAAAAAACTTTGGTATGAAAAAAAGATTTGTCTGGTTCAAAACTTGCTGGTATATAGAGTAAATATTTTACCACGTTAGAATGGAAATCCCACAGTAGAGAAGGAACCTTGATTGAATTGCTTATCTCTATGTCCCCAGGTCTTAGGATAGTGTTATCTCGAAAAATAGTTGTTTTTCAATTAAAAATTATATGTGAATACATAAATAGATAATATGAAAATACAAATAAAATAATAATATATTCTAATTTTAAAAAGATAAATAATTTCTTTCTATGAAAAATATGAGGACTATTTCACTCTTCTACAATTTTAGGGATACTGTAAATTTGTAGCACCCTTCGGAACAGCAATATGGCAGTATCCTTCAAATTCAGAATTAGTATTCATTGGACATAACACATCAGGGAAATCATTTCCAAGATATTCTCTCACCTTGATAACCTGGCTGGAAATGGCATATGGGTTAGGTAGGTAGGTCAGCATAGACTAAATTTCTCTTGAATTTTTGGTATACGACCAAATACCAAGGACCTGTTGACATGGACCTTTTAGACAGGGCCGAATGTCTACTAATCAATAAAACTGTAAGTATATTGAGACCAGACACTGACTTTCTTTCATCATTCTGCCCCCTGAAGCAGTTAGTACAGGCCCTGCTAGGTTGTAGACACATAACATATTTGCTGAATGTAACTAGAAGTTTGAAATAACTTAAATGAGAAGATCAGCATTGCTGTGAAGAAATACCTTAAAACAATTAAGAGTAGAGAAATTATTTTGTTGTTCTCTTTGAGGACATTTTTTTAGAGTTTACTACTTATGAGTATAAAGAGAGAGCTACCATTGTTGAAATAACTATTTGAATATACTCTTGTAAATCTACATTCACTCGTGTTCACTTGTGAACATCACCACTTTATCCTACCAAATTTTTTTTTAAATTCTGACTTCAAGAATAACAGACTCTTCTAACAACAACCACAACAACAAAAAAAATCAACCAGCTTCCTACTTGACAATCTTTCTGAGAGTCCCTTTCCTGTGCAAGTCAAATGGTATTCACTGGCAAAGCACTGTCTCCCACTTTTGTTATGGCATTCTTCAAAATGCCGTCGGAGCACTGTGACCAAGAAAACTACTGCTCTTTGACTAAAAAACTGTTTATTTTGATAATTTGTAATATTTTGGATGGGCAACAATAAATATATATCTAGGCAAATATAGTTGAATGACAAAGAAATAACTAAAAGACAGGAATCCTAAATATAAGAGAGTAAGTCATTGAATTACCAGTCTTTTAATTTGTTATATAAAATATAATCAAACAATATGAAAGCTTCTATTTTTCTTTTAATTTAACTTGAAACAATTTTCTGTTTTTATATATATATAAGAAAAAACAACACATTTGGGTTTTGGCAGACAATGTCTAATAGGGAGAACTGTGATTTACTTCTACTATTTGTGAAAATTAGAAAAGGAAGCAAGTGCTGTCAATTGTTCTACATATCACTGAAATTACTCAAAGTAAGTTTAGACTTTAGAAATTATACCGAGAAACTACAGAGGAGACTTTAGCTTACCAGTAATTATCAATAACTAATGAACTGCTTAAGTTTACTTAAAGACCATCTATCTAGATAGATGATAGATAGATAGATAAATAGATCACGCATGGATGCAGATAAACATCAATATGCCCCTTTCTCCAAATCATTGCTGAATTTTAATTGTTTTACACTAAACAAGTGTGAAGAATTGCAAATATTAGTACCTTCCCAGCACTTCACAGTAGTTTATTAATGTTTATAATTTAAAAAGTCAAGCCCAAGTGAGGTAGCTCTTTTGGTTAAAGCATCATCCCTATAACACTAGGGTTTCAGGTTCCATCCCAGATCAGAGCACATACATATAAGACTCAACCAATGAATGCATAAGAAGTGAAACAACAAATTGATGTTTCTTTCTCTCTCTGGATAACTCTCTAGAAAGAAAGAAAAGTAATTGAACTTTAAGTTTTTAATTAGTCATTTTAAATATTAATTTAATTTAGTGAAAAGAGTGAAGAATTTAGCTGAAACTAACATTCAATCATTTTATTTTGTCAGTATGTACAGCATTGATTGATAAATATAACTCTTTGATGTTTTTTCCAACTTGATTTAATGCGATTTACAACAATCATTTACAGCACAGAAACACAGCGTTTTCTCTTCCTCCATAATGATTGATCATCTGTGCTATAAAGGTTCTACCTTTTATTCTACCTAAAATGTACCCTGCAGTTATTTCTGATTAGTGAAACTGATTCAAATTTTCCAGGACTGTCAGAAATAAAGGATGGCGTAGATTGATGTCCTACCAGAAGAAAAAAACAGAATTAAACAAAACAAATACAAGGAAACAAGGAAGAAAGGAAAGCAAGAAGGAAGTGATAGCAGGAAGAAGGGAGGAAGGAACAAAGGGGGGGGGGAGAGAAGGAGGAAGGGAGGGAGGGGTAAGGAAGAAAGAAAAATTAAAAAAAGCAAAACCTAATGAGTTTTGAATTGATTCCATTAGCAATAGTCATGATTGCTTGCACAGGAGAATAGAAGATTGTTATAAAATAGTCTATTAAAATGCCAGGAAATTCCTCAGTAGTTTAAATACTCTTAAATTTTTAAATGCCATACTAGTTAGCAGAGCTGTAGTAGATTGAATTAAGCATCATTATTGATTTCCCAAGACTTTGTTGGTGTATTGCCCATTTAAACACATTATCAGATACTTAAAGTGTAATTTCTAATGTTTGAAGAACATTTACCTCATTTAAAATAGCTAATAACATCATTCAAATGAGAGAAGGTGTCAGGACATAATAAATGAAAATGCTGGATGCAGACATAATGTCCATTAGAGCAGAGCCAAACAGATTCATATAATGTCTTGAATAAAATATTTCAAATATAAAACTCTATTAATAATTGAACTGCATTCTAAACTATAATTATGAAGAGTCAATTAAATAATTATGGTTAAGAACATCCATGACATTATGGAGATATAGTAGAAAATCATCTTGGAAATGTAAGGTTTCAATTCATGTGTAAAAGTAAAATGATTTTCTGTTTGAATAAGCATTTTAATTTGTTTACTGAAATTTTTACATTTGAATACTAACATTGCATATAAATGTTCTGCTTTCTGTAAAAATGAATTACTGACAACCTTTTTGTTTCACATTTTACAGCATACAATATTTAGTCAGAATTTCAATGTATTTTAAAGAGAAGAAATATTTATTTAATGTACATATTAATGAATTATACTTAATCTGAGTATTACTATGAGACTTTACCAAAACCCCCTCCTTACTTCTCTTACTAATAGGTGAAATTTGTGATATACAAAGATAAATTAAGAAAGGTACACTTAATTTAGAAAGTCTTAGTGTATACTCATATTTCACTGGCCAAATAGTCCGACTTGATCAGCAAGATGTTTGACTCATTCAATTCATACACATTATCATCTAGTTGCATCAAAGGATCTCATGTTTAAATGGAGGAATTTATTCAAAGTGTTAAACATAATTAGTGTTTTATCACTGTTTTCTGGACTAACTGTTTTTAACATATGAATTGAAACACAAGTTAATGAGTTACTGTAACACAAGTCAGTTATATTACATAATTTCCTTGGGGTCAAAGCCAATTATTTCAGATTGCATCACACAGAATATTCCATTATATCAGTGAAGCATAATAAGAATTGCTAGTTACCTATGTTAGCATTCAAAAACACAGAAACATATTACAACGGCACTGATTGACTACGGACCCCTTCACATGTTGCAGCTGTCCCCACAACTCACTGCCTCTGGTAGTCAGCCCTTCGGTCTCTGTTTCCACGGATCTGTTTTTCTTTTGTTTTGTTTCTATTTATATCTGTATTTCAGTTTGGATGATTTCTTGTGCCCTGTCTTCAAAGAATTTTTCCGTGTCATATTAAGTTCATTAATCTATTGAAAGAATTCCTCATCTTTCATAATGTACTTTTTCTGCCACTTACATTGTACTTATTAAAAATATTTTCCTATCTCTCTGATCAAATGTCTATCTGTTTATACATGCCATCTATATTTTCCACTAGATCTTTTTATTTATTTATCAGTTATTTCATAGTCCCCGCTAGATATTTCTAACATCTAGATATTCTCTGCCCCTGTTCTGCTGTCTGCTTTTATCTCTTGCTAATAAGTGTTTTCCCCATTTGCTTTTGTGTGTGTCTCATCCGTTCTGATGTAATGATGGACAGTGGGTATAAAAATCAGTTGAGGTGGAAGAGTATTTAGGCCCAGAATGGCCACACCTCATCTTCTGTCCTGCAGTTACTGTAAGGTATTGCTGAGTAAGGACTTCAGCTGGTTAGAATTTTGGTGTTGCTGTAAATATCTTCAGCAAACACATACTTCAGATTTTTCCAGCAGCAAAAGACATATATTCTCTCACAGTACTAGGGGCTAGAAGTTTGAAATCAGAGAACTAAAAGAGCTGTTTTCTCTAAGGCTCCTCTGAGGAATGTTTTATGCTTTGCTTTTAGCTTCTGTCTTTAGCAGCAATCCTTAGCATTCCCTGGTTTATAGAAACATCGCTGTAATCTTTGTGTCCATTATCACATGACATTCTCCCTGTGTGTCTTTGCCTCTTCTTTTAATAAAGACATGAGTACTGGATTATGGTCCACACTCGTGAACCCCCTTAATTTGATTACATCTGCAAAGCCCCTTTTCCAAATATGGTCACATTCCCACAGATAAGGTATTGGATGAGAAGGTGTAGGACTTCAATATATCTTTTGAGGTACACTGTTCAACCCGTAACAGAGTTTTTCAGTTCCTTTCACCAGCTTACTGAATGCAAGGGCTATGTGTCTGATTTTGGGGAAGTGAGTCTTTGTCAGCATTACTTCCCACCCTGCACAGTGCATGAACTCTGCCATGCATTTTGGAGGGTCTTGAGCAGGAGGAAATTTTTCTGTTCCTCCACAGCAGTAGCAGACATTTTAGTGTCACTACAGGATCCTGGTCCCTATCAGGTATTGGTGCCCTCTGTCATAGGTAAAAAACTTTTCTTTTACCCATAGCTCAAATCTTCAAAAGCAATGCCTCGGTCTTGGGGCAGGTGGGGCTTTTACTTCTCACTCATCAGGTTCCAGTTCTTGACTGACATGTAAAAAGATGCAGGAGATGGGTGGGTTTACGTGCATTTGTGCAACTGAACAGAGTCCTCTTAGGCTTTCTGCCCTGGCCTCTGTCTCACAGGAGCACCCGGAGCAGGCTCACGGGAAATAGGTGATGGGGATGGACTCTGATGTCTGGGGTTCACAGAAGTTCCAAACCTTCACAGTATTCCCCATTAGGAAATGTTCCAAATTTCAGCTGTTTCCTTTTCATGTCAGTCTAATTGTTTCTTTGTAAATATTGTGTTTCTTAGCTGAGGGTAAATTTCGTTCCTACATTTATCATTGATATTCTAAATTGTACTAAGAAATGTTTATCTTAGTCACTCTAGCTGCTATAACAAAAATACCATAGATTGGGTAGCTTATAAACAAACAAATATATTTCTCACAGTTCCAGAGGTTGGGAAGTCCAAGGTCAAGGCACCAGCAAATCCAGTGTGTGGTGAGGGCCTCCTTCCTGGTTCATAGAAAACTGTCCTCACATGGCAGAAGGGGGTGAGGGTGCTCTCTTGAGTTCCTTTTATAAGGGTACTAATCTTATGAACATTCAGTTTATAGCAATGTCTATGTTTGAAATATTTTTTATTATTCTGTTCGAGAGCTACTGCGATACCTGTGCCTAAGGGTGCCTAAGGGTTTATGACTTACATTAATTTTAAATGTTTATCAACCTTATTATTTTTAATATTGCTTTTTGCTATTGTCTTTCATTGATGTTTCTGGAAATTTTAGTGACATATTTTGTACATTTTAAATCTAGCCTACATTTTTAAACTTCTTTTATGTATTTCAGTTTTTTTTTTTTTTAGATTTTATTTATTTACTTTTAGAGAGACGAGAAGAGAGGGAGAAAGAGCAATATATGGTTGCCTCTCACGTGGCCTCCACTGGGGACCTGGCCCGCAACCCAGACATGTGCCCTGACAGGGAATCGAACCCGGACCCTCTGGTTCCCAGCCCGCGCTCAATCCGCTGAGCTACACCAGTCGGGCGTATTTCAGTTTCTTACACTTTCATGTCAAATTTTATTTCAGGATTTATTTATTTGGTGCTTTTAAAATTATTTTGTTAAATTTTTAAATTTTGTTGCATTTTCTTATGTCAATGATCATTTTAAGCTTATTTATTTATGGTTTATGCCTCCTATGATTTTGTTACCTGAGATTTTTTAGTGTTTTATTCTAATGTTTATAGTTACTGCTGAGACATGCATGTGATGGATCATTCCTTTATGTGTTTTGTAATTTTAAATGTGCTGTCATATTTCTTACTACTTTAAGCACGGGAATCCTGTCTGGATGAAAATGAAAGAGTGCCCTTCCAGATTTATGTCTGCTTATTGCCAGGCACCTTAGAGGCCTAAGTAATCACAGAATAGTTTTATATTACATATTTTTCTTCAGACCTCCTAGATCAGGCAGCTAATACAATTTAAAAAACATGCTCATAGTTATTTTATTTTTTCTGATATATTTTGGTAGCTGATTTTTAAAAAATGAAAGGAGTGATAAAAGTTGTTTTCCTTAAACAAATTACAGATACCTCGTGCTAGCATTCCTATTTCTCATTGTTTCTTTCTTTTTTTCTACATAAAACTTTTCACCATCAAAATGCTTGAAGCTTTACTGATTGTTTGTTGTCTATGAGTAGAATAAAAGTTCCTTAAGGATAAAGGTTTTGTCTGCTTTGTTCACTACTTGTACACAGAAGCACCAAAGCCCACAATTATTTGAATAATTTACCTTTTATTGCAAATCACTTTTACCAAAAAAGTGAGCAAGCCTGATTATTTCATGTGGAATCATATATTAATAATGTGGCACTGAGGGAAGTTTTACTATAAATTCCAGATTAGGATGAGGAACCATATCATCTAGTTTATCCTTCTTGGACAAGTACAAGGATTCAGTTTATAAAGAAAGCAGAGGATGATTATATTACAATAATTCTTTGGCTATTCTTAAAAGATGTATTTTTCAAAATTTTTAATTTCATAAATCCAGCTACATTTTTACTAAAACTGTAACTAAATCAATAAAATATCTGATATCATAAACCCGTTTAATATTGAACAGTAAATTCAAGGTATAATGGTGGCCAGAGAGATGTCTTCAGGGATTAAAGAAAAACACAAAGTTTGTCCATATTTTGAAAACATTTTAGAGTTAATTTCAATTATATAATTTGTCAAAACATAAATCAGGTAAGAAAATAAAGTAATATTTGAAAAATTAGTAGATGGATTATTTGGTAATACAACAATCAAAAATATGCGATGTATAACATTTTAGAAAAACATTTGGTATGTTGAATTAACAAATTTGAAATTATATAAAGTAAGTATATCAAATCAACACCATTTTAAAGTTAAGGCATCACTCTTATTTTGTGTTATTCTGCCTGGTGCACATTATATTTCTAATTTGTCCACTGTCCTGGCCACATATATTAAAACTTGGTCAGGGTCTCTGAATAATCAGTCATCTTTGATGAACAGTTGATTAGATGGAAGAAATGAAGATGGAAGAATTGCATTTAGTTGGATTAGGAAAAAAGACACATTAAAAAAATTAATGATGATAGCCAATTTCATCTTTTGTTTGCTATTATAAATCTATATGTTTTCTATATGAGGTAATATTTTAGTTGATGAGTGGAGGTAAATTATTACTGAAACAATGCATATCTCTCAAACAGTCATCCCAGGAGTTGTCCTGAAAACTCTCAGCATTCATGGCCTAGCACCACTCAACAATGACCTATCAAAAAATGGATACATTTTGAGAATTTCAATTTAAAACTTTGAATATATAAAAGGAAGACTGACCTTCACTTTGGACAACCATGAATATATGTATCTACTTTTATATAATTCAAGGTATCCAGAGTTTCACTAAAAGTGGTACTGAGGCGTTGCTTCAGTAGTGAGAAGATTCAGGAATATCAAGTGAAAAAATAAATTTGATAGTGAATGTAACTAAATATGTAGTTACATACCCAATCTACCCCGATCACATGGGCTTACATGAAGTCATTAGTCTATCTTTTCTACATCGATAGAGGTGAACTATGCTTTCTATGTAGAAAATTGCTGTATGCACTCAGTTTTTATGACAGTCACAAGTATTAGCATCTTTCCTAAAACAAACATCCCATGAACAAAATTTTAAAATGTTTCCTGCTTAATTTTGAGAATGTAATCACTCAACATTAGAGGTAAAGCAATCTGCCTGATTTTGAGAATGAAAAGAGAAAATAGCGCGCGCCTCCTCTATTTGAAAAAGGCATTCGGAACAAAAAAGTAAGACTGGTACACTGTTGGCTTTAGCATATGTTTGGATTCCCATCTTGTCTAGTTGTTCTATCTAAAATTAAAGAAATCATCTTGCATGGTCTCTTTTGGACTAAATACTTGGGGCAACCTATAGTGTACCATCAACATCTGAGACAGTAGTAAGGTTCCAGTTTACTGAATGTTGCCGGAGCCAAGCGAAGATAGGACAGGATGGGGTTTTGTGTTCCAGACATAAACACAGCAGTCATCCCTGTCAACAGTTGCTATTTGGATGCATCTTGGTCTTTCTCTAGAAATTCAAAGCAATTTCTCTTGCTATTTTTGATCACTTTTATGCATTAACATTTGGAATATCAACAATGTTAAACCAGAGTTTAATGTTGTGCTCTATTTATTTTGTGAATGTTTAAATTATCCTTCAAAATACTCTTTGCTTTTCACAGTCAGAATAGTAGTTACCTTGGGGACCTGGAAACTGCATGGAAGAGGCCCGAAGGGCTTCTGTGTGCAGGTCATAGTTCATTCCTTCCTCAGGATCTGCAAACAAAGATGTATTCAAGTTGAGAACATTAATCAGTCTTACAGTTGTATTCCAGTCGCTTTTCTGTACATATACTGTTCTTCACTCACAGATTTACTCCAAAAATAGCTATGTTCCTTTCCAGTTATGTTCTAAAACAAAAGTTAAAATAGTACAGAGAATTAGATTTCTTATTCACATTAGATCCTTCTGGGGTATTTTTATAATATAAAGGCAATAAGACAGATACAGTGACATGGACAACAGAACATTAAATGTCAACTGAACTGCTGCATTATCTTCTTTTTAATTTTTAAAAAGGCTAAGGCTGGTGTGAAAATAACTAGTGCTCATGAATAACTTTATAATTTATGACCTTATATAACATTATTGTCTGATAAATCTTCATTAAAAGAGTCACAAATACTATTTATAATGTTATTGTAAATAATTAGATTTATAACATATATAATTATAATTAAATATATTATAATAACTATATACATTATTATAAAGAATTAAAACAATTTATCATTATTATTAGTTGTGGACAAAGCTAAACATAACAATTCTATTCTCTTCAATAAAGTCAGAATATCTCTTTTATTAAGATTTAATATATTTATTATTTTTAAGTCTATGTAACCACCTTAAGCCCCCATAGTCAAAATACTTCACAATTATTAAAGATATTGATGCATTTAATAACAAATATATTATCTATATGTTTATAATGTGAGAAAATAAAAATGCATAAAAGGCCATTTGTTTGGGCTCATTCTGATAAAAGAACAAATCGAATGCCTTCCATCCTATTATGATTTCTGCTCATTGATCAATATATTAACATTTGAAGAGTAGAATCAACTTTTTCTTGAGAAACTTCAAGATAGAAACATCAGGAAGTTCTACATGCTGAAAAAAATGCATGTACTCTTTATTCCTGCCATTTCTTTCTTGCCTAAAATACACCTGTAACATTTTTTTTTTCCTAACCGATGCCCTACAATTACTTATATACACCAAAAACTCTTGAGTTGGGGCTTTACATAGCAATGCACTCAGCAGATGAAATCACAGTACATGTTGCTTACCACCATGTTAACAAATCCTTGCAGAAGAGCAATGAAAAACATGTAATAATTCTAGTGCAGTGGGATTTTGAGGAAATTGTTCAGTCACAGATCTGGGCTCAGTGGAATTAACCCCTGAAAGCCTGCCGCCTGATTTCTTTGCTGTGTCATTCCTTGCATCCGCACAGCTTTCAGCTTCCCCTGTGTCAGACACGCAGATCTCACAGCAGCAGCCACTGCAGTGTGCGCCTGCAGAGCCTCTCCAGGGACTTTACTCCAAACTGCCAGAAAACAGGACTGAACTGGAATTAGAAGCTTGAATCTCCTATCCAGAGAAGTAAACAGTACACAACCTAGAAGTATTTTCCTCTCCATTTAAAAATAGAGATGAAATTTAGCTGCTGGAGCATTGCTCAATCCCCCACCATCTCAGTGAGTTCATACTGTGTAAATATTGTGATCTTCATAAATAAATACTGAGGCACAGCTGGCGCCGGTAAGATATCGCTGTTAGGTTGCTGCGGCCCTGTTATCACCAGTGGGTGTTGCTAATTATTCTCAGAACTGAGGTTCTGGCATAGGAGGGGAATGGAATGTAGAGGAAAGTCAACAGAGGTTGAAAAAATAAAATAAAACATTGTTTGTTTCTGTCCATAGCAAGGACATTCCACCCTTGTGAAGACCAGGGATACATATAGCTGTAGGTATGTGGGTTGCTTTTCTCTGTGAAGATGGTTTAACAACACAATTTATTTCACCCTTTGATTGCATTCCAGCTGATTAAAATTCACACCACTTGTTTGTAAGGGCAAGAGGAGGTAATTGGGGTGTTCAAAGGACAAAACTGTGAACCTGAATGTCTTGAATGAATGAGTTTACCAAGAGGAAGTTTGTTTTTTTTCTTCCCATTCCCCCCTCCTATTCTGACAGGTGTGTTAATGGCCTGCTTTGCACATTGCACACAGAAGAGTTTCCTTGTGTGTAAACTGTCTTGACTTGAGAAAGCAGGTGCTCTTTAGACATATTGTCAAGCAGAAGAGAAGCTGCATGTGAATTACTACATTCTTTTTTGAAAACGCCAAGGTTAATTTTTAATTGTTGGCAGCAGGGTAGACCTGATGACCACAGCATTCCGCACACAGGTAGAGCTTGTGCTGGCTCATCACTTTATTGCTGCTTCTCAAGTAATCTTTTTTGACTTTGAGCCCAATGGATAAGCAGAGAGGATACTGTTGAAGGGCACTGTGTTGTGCTCTTACGTTAAAATATCTACTCTCATTTACTGTGCTCAGCATTTCATTATACAACAGGGATGTGTGACTTCAGAGAATGCAAATAAGCACAAGTCAGATCTTTTCTGGTTCTCCTCACATCTCTTCTCAGCTAGCCCTACTCTGGGCAACCCTTCTTGCCCAACCTGTAACACCTCCTTCACCCTCAATCCCGGCTATTAAAAGGATTCAGATCCTCAGAGATGATTCAGAACCAGCTTTTCTTGTGACTCTCACAGAAGCACCCCTGTCCCCTAAAATCTATTACAGGACCCAAGACTATTGGCAATTCCATGCTGTTTTATTCAACAATATCTCAACGGGAAGCGATACATTTGTTTTTTTTTTTTCTTCTAGCCTAAGGAAGAAAAATGTCCAATACTTACCAAAACTGTAGGCAAATTTGTCACACAAAGCACATTTAGAAAAAACTTGCATTGTTTCATTATTCTTACTCTTTCCTGGATTATTCAACCAAAATCATTGTCCATGTTATTCTGTGTCCCAAATAAATGTATAAAACAGACAATAAAGCTAATAGGGCTTGAACAAGACTGCATGTGTTTGACTACTCCTATGTAAATGTCATTTGTATAGTTGCCTGCTTGAGTCACTGTTTTAGTAAAGGGATATTCACTTCAATTAAACAGAGAGCACATTTAGCATCTTGCATAGTTCTCAGGCATAACAGTAATTGATTCCAGGGGCACAATTCAAAAAGGTGATCATTTAGTACTGGGATGTGTGCATACATTGGGACTGCACAGCTTCTGAAACTTAGTACCACACAATTCTCGTTTGCTACAGGACTTGCTTTCATAACTACAACTCTTTCTGTCTCATCTTTCTAAAGATGCGACATCATCAAAAGGAATGTAGGAAAAGTCTAAATTTCTAGTAGTCCCTATGATATATCTGTTTTTCCATTGAATATTTAAAATATCCTGTGACAGCCCTTTGAGGTTCTTTGCCCGGTTTTAGAACCATGGGCTTAGAGGTTACTTTTTGTTTAATATATTGGCCTTCATCAATAACAATGGCCCTATGCTGTGTATCAGAAATTTTTCCATATGAAATCAAGAAGTACACTGTGTCAACTCAGATTTTTCATGGATCTTGATTTGTCACCAAACCTAGCGGATCTTTTTCCATGTTTCCCTTAGATTAAGTCATATATATTAAAACCACATATACTTATGGTGATTTCTTCTGTTCCTTTTAGTAGCTGACAAACCACAATGGACTCAACCACAGCATTACCAATGGTGATTTGAGGCACGTTGTCGTTTATGAGAGATGATTTTTTACACAGCATTTCTCATTAGTATCCAAATCAAAGATACTACAAAGTCCTTTGCTCATTTAAAGATTGGCACGCCATACTCTCAACTAATTTTAAAAAATTGGGACTTACAGGCCCTGTGGCTCTATTTCTGTCCTCTTTGCTTTTCTGAAATTAGAAGCTGGAATGCACAAATGTATCTCCTCAGGGTCTCCTGGGGATTCCTTGCATCCTTGTTAGGAGACAGGACTGCATACTGAAATAATTTCTGAGTTGTCACAGTGACGTGTGTTAGTGATCAACGACTGTACTTCTCAGGAATGGAGAAAACTCCCTCAGGCCATAATGTGTTTGGAATAGTTCATTAGTAAACATTGTTCTCAGGTAAATTCACAAAGAATCTTTCTTTTCCCCAACTCACTCATCCCTATGGGCTATTCCTTCACCATATAAGCAGCAAGACTATGACCTCTTTCTATCAATTTTATTGAAGATCATTTGCTTCCATGTAACCCTTTGAACAAGGTTACACTCTAGTAGGAAATTTTCCAAATGAACTTGATATATGAGGCTCAAGGTTACTTTGTAGTATCAGTTTTGTTTTTGTTCTTTGTTTGTTTTTTAATCAGAATATTAAAAAGTCGGTCTCAGATAAACAGGACCTCTATAGCAAAGTAAAATTATCTGTCTTGTGAAAAATAATAAGATAAGACAAACATATTATTAACATGAACTACTTGCCCCAAATGATGTAAAACCCCTTTGTGTCATTACATGCCAAATTATTTTAGTATAGCTTATTATAAACAGTAAAAAGATTTCGAGGAAGTTCATACAGATCTACTTGCCAAAATTTTATTCTTAAATCTATGTCTCAAGACAATTCTAGTAGTTGACTTTATAAATCATGGTTAGAACCATCATCAGAGTTTTTAGATGATCCTAGAATGCATTACTTTGAAAATTTTATTTAGTGTAATGTTTTCATTTGGTGCGAAGTACCTATCCTATAATATTAAGAATATGAGTATTCTTATTTTATGCAGATCAAATTTTCATTATAAGCAATTTCCATATCATAGATCCTACACCATAAGGGTCACATCACTTTGATCATAATGCATGTCTCACGTTCTAGCTCCCCTCCTGCTCCTAAAACTGAAACAAAACTAAACTAAACTAAACTAAAATACCAAGACAGTAAAACTGTATCTATCCATGTCCTCATTTTGCCAAAGTATACTTTCATATTTACAAAGACCTAATATATATATTTTAATAACCATGGCTCATATTTGGCACTGTTGCTTTTATCCTCTCAGAATTACATTACTCTCTACTCTCATGCAAATTGTGTGAAATTTTCTGGTTATATAATTATTAGTCAAATTCCTTCTCAGATAGTACCCTTTTGTATATAAGTCAGACACAATAAAAAGACAATAAAAATAGTGCACAGTAAAACAAACAAAATATTATGCAATGATATATTATGTGTATCATGGCAGAAAAACTTTCAGAACATGGAGTTAAATGGTCAATTGAACTCTGTCAGAAAAATTTCTTGCAAACACACCAAAAGGCCGAAAAGAAAAAATAGGGGTGTGTGAAGAACAGTGAGTGGCAACAGGGGGGCTTGACAACATCGTAAACGAAGCGACGGTGGCATGGAAACTGTTTTATGTGTGTGTGGGACTCATGCAGTTTGGTATGAATGAGACCCTTGTTCAACTATGTGAGAGTAAAGGTCTGTGTGTGTGTGTCAAGGTGAATAGGTTCTTGCTGGAGAAACGCTGAAGAGGTAAGCCAGGGCCAGTTCACTGAGGACTATTAATCATATATGAGTAACCTGATTATGTCTGAGATTTAATCATTCCAGTAGCCTTGGGCTGGGAACCTAGGCAAAAAGATCAGATAGGAGATTAGAGATGAGATCTCCAAAATCGTGGTTTCCCCAATCAGATATATCCCCACTACTTGATAGCTGCAATGTGTGAGACAGGTTACTTAACCCTTTTAAGCTTCATAGTGAAGATAATAGTACAACTTGCAGGTAGTAGAAAGTTAATAATAATTCACACACATTGATTAACTCAATGAATGTCACATAAGTGTTTAAGAGAGATGATGAGTACACCTTTTTGGAAGTATCTCATTGAAAATGTGGTGATTGGTTAGATAAAGGCAATGAAAGATAAAAAGTCTAGAACAGAGGTCAGAAATTATGCCCTGCAGGCCAAATCTGGCCATCTACTCATTCTGTAAATAATGTTTTATGGGAACAGGGCCATGCTCATTTATTTAGGCATTATCTTGAGCTCATTTCTCATTACAACGGCAGAGTTTAGAACTCCTGAGGGAAGACTTTATGACCCTCACAACATAAAATATTTACTCTCTGTCCTTTACAGAAAAAAAATTGTCAATCCTGACCAAGAATTGTAATTTATCAAATTGGCAAATATTTTAAAATGTGAAACCTGAGGTTCTTAATGATGAGCTCTAAGCTCAGCATCCATGCTTCTCACAATGCCAGTTTGCACCTTCTCTGCCCATAGTAAGCCTCCGTAATCACTTGAAGTCCCAAATTTGTCACTGTTTGTTTTTCTCCAGTCTGATTTTACAGAGAAAGAAGTGTGATTTAAGGGCTTCCAAGAAGGCCACTCTAACCAAACAAACACCTCTTCTGGTCAGTCTTTATAACTTAATTCTATCCCCGAAGGGCCACAAAAATATTGTCTTCACATTTCTGCTCAAAATAAAATAAACTTGAATATTCAAGCATAAGTAGGCACACTGTGTAAACTGCTGACTTTGAAAAAGAATTTACGACTTAGGGGTGGGAAGGAGGAGAACAGAAAGAAAGAAGGAGGGGGAAGGAGGCGGGAAGGACTTGTGGAGAGTGAGCAAGAGGAGTATGGTAGTGGGAAAAAGAAAATCTGTGAGCATAATTAGAGACCAGGAAGAAGAACAGAGGAAGGGAAAATCGTGGAATCTGGAAAAGGACCTGGGATACAAAGTTTACCTACTCGTTTATATGCCTTAGATTATAATCTCTCATCTCATAGCCATCGGTAATCCAGTTGTTGGAGGAAAGCTGAAATTCATCCTTGCTCACTTGGGAATAACTAGCATTTGCCTTTTCAGAGAGATTTCTAATGATATGATTTATGCAATGCTCTTATACGAAATTTTAGACCCATGTCCGGAAAATTGGAGTCATCCTACCTCTCAGAGTATCACAGCACCAGGCCAACATTTAGGCATGACTAATGCAGGACAGCAGCATCTACTAATGAAGAGTTACAGGAATGAAAAAAGAGGGTAGCATGATGGACTTTGGGTTCAGAGGAAGCTGCATGTTTACATAGGTCCACCTTAAGCAAGTTACTCCTATTCTCCAGGCTTCAACATTTTCAAACATAAGATGAGGATAAAAATTCCTCACATGGTGGTTGTGACAACATACACCAGACAATACATACTCCCGTATAGAAACAGAGAGTCGGGTATCGGCACATAGTATACGTTGAACGAATTGCACGTGGTGCTAACATTATTGTAACCATTATTATTAACAATAAATTGCTAAATGTCTAACAGAAAAAAAATGGCTAGTAGCTCATGGCCAGAATACTTGTATATTCTTTGAGTTTAGGGCAAAAAATCAAAGTGCAGGCTTTGGAACTGAAAGGAGGTGTGTTGTTCAGTGTCCCCTTGGAATCAACACTGCCCCTCCATCCGCAGGAGCCTACAACTCCAGGAACTTGCACTTTTCTCAACCTGGATAATATAATAAATTACCAATTTTCTTATAAAAACCTAATGGAGTAGTGTTCTACTTAGGATCTACAGTAAGTACTCTAATAAGATATGTATTCTTGACAGGTATAGTGCCCTGATAAGATGTAAGAGACTCTGGTGCACAGAAGGATAGGCGTTTGGGATGGCCAGGAGAGTAAAATTATTTTTGCTCCGCAGGTTTTTCCAGTTAAGCAGTCCATGTGATATCCTAGAAATTTACACCTTTGTAGAGATACAGCAAATGGAAAAATGTTAGTTTCCAAAACTGTTCCCCTCTGAGGAACTCTCCTGCTGGGCTTAAGCTGCCTGTTCATTTTAGGGCTCATTTACTGTTTAGTTTTCAGAAGAGTGTTCAATATGAACAATGGTAAAGTAGCTTTAATTTTACTTGTTTTTAACCTTTTCATGAATAAATACAATTTATCAAAGCTGCAGAACCCACAAACAGAATAAACAGAAAGACCATGTTCAGATTTCACTAAAGAATTTAGAAATGTACTTCAGTAATATGATAGACCTATTTCCAAATATCTCCATGTGTTATTTTATTTTTACAAAATATTAAAATCCATTAGTTCCATTTCATCAAATCCTTACTACATTATTAACCCTACTTTAATAAAGGAAGGATTTGATATACCTGAATTTGTGATCATCTTAGAATTTTGGCAAGTTAGTCAAAGAAAGCAAATTAAAAATCAGAGTCCTTGATTTCCAGGTGGTTAATTAACTCCTAAAACAGCATAACTTCCACTATAATCACTGTTCAAACTTAGAAACTTACTGTCTTAAAAGCATAGAAGAATCATACAAATAGAACTAACAGGGAAAGACAGAAAGACATTTTAGAGGCATTCAGGTCTACAGACATTTACTAAAGTGGAGGCAGAGCTAATTAGCATCTGTTTCACAAAATGATACTTTTAGGATGAAGTAAAGGAATATTAAACATATCATTCTAGGTAGTTTGTAACAATTTAATCCATCTGGACTAGGAAGTATAAATGAAGGTGGGGCCCACTTGTTTAAAGGGGGACTCCTTAGGTGCAGTATGACACTAAATGATCAAAGACCAAGTACAGAGCCCCCCAACTCTTGGTAGAAGTCATTAACACCACAGAACTTTGTTTTTGGCTTTGTAGAAATAAGTAGCATCAAAAGGGGACAGGATACAAAGAATGGCTGCTGTTGTGAAAAAAGGGAGTGAAGAGCTGAAAGGCAACTCCCTGTAGTAATAATTTGGAGGGCTTTTGGCTGTGGGCACCTGGACAGTGACTTGATAGGGCTCTCTTAGTGACTACTAATTTCTAGCTAGAAACACGGCAAACTAAATACCTTTCCTCAAATCTTTCATTTTCACTGAAAAGTGATTCATCTGCTTAAGAAAATGAAGACTGGAATCTTCTTCTATAGACTTGATAAGTTTATTAAATCTTTGTCAGTGTAAAGGATTCGAAGTCTCCCAGAAAATTTTCTCACCCAAAACATCTATTTCAGAAAGAAAAACAAATCCTATATAAAGAAAGAAAAAGCTAAGCATCATTTATTTAATCTCCTCCTCTTGGTAGATAAATCAGTTTTAGGCTTATATTTGGGAGACTGAAACACATCTAAAAATAAGACAAAGATCACAGTTATTTGAAACCAACCTTTGTATCCTTAGCACTCTTGCAAAGTGGATGAATAAGAAAGAAAAATTATACCCAACGTCTTTGATATTTGTCTGTATAATGATTCTACTCCCATGAAAATTAGGCCCAATGAGGTTCTTCTGAGAATGACACAGTGAACTGAGAGTATGGGGAAAATCACTGGCCTCCTAGGATCTAGCATTTTAATTCTTTATCTTGTTGTGAACCATGTATGGCAGAGGAGAGACCTGACGTGAGTGGTGTATCTCTTAGTCTTCCATTAGACGTGCTCTCTGAATCTAGTCCAGATTATTGTTATGCATCCAGGGCCCTAGACTGGGAGATCAACCACAGTGAATGTTTAGTGTGCCGCAATGCATAGGAAAAAACATGTAAGAATAAATACACGGTTTTCAGAGAAAACTGAATGAGATTTACATATCTTCAAGAAGTCAAAATTTACAATGAGATTTAATTTTGTAAAACAAACATACTATGGAAAATTAATAAATAAATGAGAATATAAAAATTAAAAAAATCAAAATTTTATTAAAGAAACTTTGTCTTTAGAAGTTCCTGGCTTTTTGATTCAGAAAAATCCAAGTATAGTGTAAGAAATGTAGTCAGTAGGAACAGTGAATGTAGGATCTCTTTAGTGAACAAAACTATTTTTCTTAGAACACATTTAGGTTTTTCTTAATTAAACTTTTTATTTTGAGATAATTGGAGATGCACATGCAGAAGTAAAAGAAACCAATCCCATGTACCTGCTTCCCGTGTCTCCCCAATGGTTACATCTTGCAAAATTATAGTATAAAATCAGAACCAGGATTTAGACATTGATAAAATCCACTGGTCATACTAAAGTTCATCTGTGTTACGTGAACTCATTTGTGTGCGGGGTGGGTGCAGAGGGTGTATTTACTTCTGTACAATTTTGTCACGTGTTTGTTCGTTCATGGATCTACCAGCACAGTCAAGATCCAGACCTGTGCCATCACCAGGAGTTGCCCTGGTACTACCCATTCATATCATTTAAATTAAGCTGAGAAGGAAACTAATCCTATATAAGAGATAACTGTTAGAACCAGAGTAAATACATATTATGGGAAAAGTGATATAGGCGTAAATATGAACTGCCATTAAAGATGGGAAATCTAAATATCCCCTGCTGGATATTAGCGGGTCGTACAAGGTGATTAAGGATAGAAAACACTTACAAATCAATGTTGTTGAAATATATTGTA